>ONZH01027762.1:227500-239481 GCA_900303285.1 Rhinella marina
GATAGATAGATATGAGATAGATAGATAGATAGATAGATAGATAGATAGATAGATAGATAGATTTGTGTAGATTTCCTGGTATCAGTCGCCTATAGTGATTATTTGGCTTCAGGAGCACATTCTAGTTGGTTTTCTTCTAGGGCTTTGATTACACATCTTGTACCACGATGAAGAATTATCTAATTAAACTCTTCTTTCTACACGACTCATCCACCACATTGGACAGGAGACGCACGTTGTGGTTTTGTGGCCACAGTCCAGTCCGGCTATGACTTCTCCAGAACATCATCTACAGACCTGCTGTGAAGCTCTCACCCCTGGGTCCGGGTTCCCCACATTTGTCACGGTGATTTAGGCTTCAAAGAATGTTTCTAGTTGTAGATAAATAAAGATTAACTCACGACTGACCGCTCTGCTTTACCTCTGAATTCTCCATCATGTTTAAGACCTGTGATTGCTGTCAGTGAATGAGAACACTATTACATTCAGAGGCAGTAACCCCGTCCACACCTCCTCCTGCTCTCAGCTGAGAAGTGGATACAATTGTATCCAGTCCAGACAATGCTCTGGGCTCCAGACTGATACATTGTAACAAAGCAGCAGAGAGATTTGTGCAGTAGCTGCTGCTGTTCAGCTCAAAGAGCATTGTCTGGACTGGATACAATTGTTTCTACTGACAGCAGGAAGCACCAGTGTTCTCATTCACTTACAGCAAACATATATAACTGTTTCAGAAGGAATTCATTAATATAAATTTTACTGAAAAGCAGCTAGAAATATTTAATTTTCATATTACACTGTTACATGTGCACAAAAATTTTCATCAGGTGTCCTTGAGAACAACAACCATTGATGAGATAGATAGATAGATAGATAGATAGATAGATAGATAGATAGATATGATAGAAGATAGATAGATAGATAGATATGAGATATAGATAGATAGATAGATAGATAGATAGATAGATAGATAGATAGATAGATAGTCCCATTGTGCGGACCGAAACGTCGCTTTTGGGTGAATAAACACTTATCCTTTTTACTTTTTGGCGTGCCATGGATTTTCTCCAAGTTAGCTTATTCAGATATTGGATCTTTTCCTCAGCCACTGGCACCCAGCCATTACTTTTTGTCTGTGCGGTCCACCATTTTCTGGTTTTAGATAGATAGATAGATATGAGATAGATAGATAGATAGATAGATAGATAGATAGATAGATAGATAATAGATATGAGAGGGATAGATAGATAGATAGATAGATAGATAGATAGATAGATAATGAGATAGATAGACAGTGCAGAAGAGGGCGATATCATTCTGGGCACACATACAGGGCAGCAGCCTCGGCTCTTACCACCACCAAGTCTGGCTGAGCCTCAGGGCCCAGAGCAAACCCTGCGCCCTCCAACCGAGTGTCAGCTGCCTGTCCAACCATAACCCCCAACATGCCCTGAACAAATCACAAATAAAGGGGGTGATAGAGAGCTGCAAGGACCGATACATAGAGGAATGGAGAAGAGAAATAGACACCAACCAGAAACTCACCATATACCAATCACTGCAAAGGGACTACACCATGGCGCCCTACCTGGTGAGGATACCCCACCCCAAACACAGACAGACCCTGAGCCTGTACAGACTGAGCGCCCACAGCCTGGAGATGGAGACGGGGCGGCACAGGCAGACATATAAGCCGCGGGAGAGCAGACAGTGCCAGCGCTGTGAGCAGGTGGCCCTGGAGGACGAGGCCCACTTCCTGCTACACTGCAGCAAATACTCACCCGTGAGGGCCACGTACCTCCAGAGACTCTCTGCTCACATACCAGACTTCACCTCCATAGATGAGTGGAGAAAACTCCACATCCTACTGGGGGAAGAGGAGTCAACTGTGGAGATCGCTGCCCAATATGTCTCCACCTGCCACCAACTAAGAGGAAGATGAGACACCATGGACTATTATACCCCTATACTGCCTCTACACCATGGACTATTATACTGCTATACTGCCCCTACACCATGGACTATTATACCGCTATACTGCCCCTACACCATGGACTATTATACCCCTATACTGCCCCTACACTATAGACTATTATACCCCTATACTGCCCCTACACCGTGGACTATTATACTGCTATACTGCCCCTACACCATGGACTATTATACCGCTATACTGCCCCTACACCATGGACTATTATACTGCTATACTGCCCCTACACCATGGACTATTATACCGCTATACTGCCCCTACACCATGGACTATTATACCCCTATACTGCCCCTACACCATGGACTATTATACCCCTATACTGCCCCTACACCATGGACTATTATACCCCTATACTGCCCCTACACCATGGACTATTATACTGCTATACTGCCCCTTTAACCCAACATCCACCTCCTAATTCCCACATCAAATCCCCCTCCACAATACCTATTATTTATTTTTGCTTTGGCAATGCTAAATGTTTTACTTGGACGTGCCAATAAAGCTTTATTGAATTGAATTGAATTGAATAGATAGATAGATAGATAGATAAGAGAGATAGATAACAAACAAAATGAAAGCAGCACAGCAGTGTAAAGTGTGGAATGGTGTGCCAGCGGCTGAGAATGTGATCCAATCCAAAAAAGATATATAAAAAAGTAATTCCATGGCACTCCCAGAAAATTGTGTTCAAAACAGGATGTTCTTTATTTCACCAGCGCGACGTTTCAGTCCTCTTACTGGGACTTTTCTCAAGCAAGTGGATCCCTTTAAGACCTGCCATAAAGATATAATAGTTGTGTAAATGATAACTATAATCTTCTCATCACAATTCATACGGCAAAACCAATTCACTAAGTCACAGAGAACGAGAAACAACAGTGACATCTGCAGGGGAACAGAGGTATAACACTAAGAGCGGCTCTAACTGTAAACCAATTACCTCCGCTCGATTGGGTCAGGTTTTTTTTATTTTTTTCATTTAATTCTAGAATATGGCGTCACTTACTTTTTTTGATGTGGATCTGACTGCTAAGACCCCTTGATGACTCTCTGTGGAGTACTGCTGCAGTCCCTTCCCAATTTTTCCATGCAAAGCATTATGCCCATCCAGGTACTGTGCCAGTCCTGAAGTCCCCACCATCATCAATTGGTGGCACATTCTAGCTATATGCCATTGCTACAGGTGGAATACCCCTTTAAATAAAAATAAACGAAAAAGCTGAGTGCCCGCCCCTGCTGCTGGTATCGGTTGTCACTCAGGAGGACATTCAACTTTCCTAGAGTCCTGAAGAAGGGCTAATCCACCCAGAGATGGTCATTCAAGTGACAACCGTCTTGGCTGAGCGGTCACCTACCTTTACCAGACATGACTATATAGACTCAAGGACTTAAAGGGGATTGTCTGCTTAGGCAATTCTGATTTAGTAAGGAAGGGGGGGCACCATTCAGGACCCCCATCTCAGTCCTGGGGATAAATAGATGATGGGAGAGATCTCTGTACTGACCCCTGATATATTTATACATAGTTATTACATCTCCCCTCAGTCGTCTTTTTTCTAAAGTGAATAACCCTAATTTTGATAATCTTTCTGGGTCCTGTAGTCCACCCATTCCAGTTATTACTTTAGTTGCCCTCCTCTGAACCCTCTCCAGCTCTGCTATGTCTGCCTTGTTCACAGGAGCCCAGAACTGTACACAGTCCTCCATGTGTGGTCTGACTAGTGATGTGTAAAGTGGCAGGACTATGTTCTCATCACCGGCATCTATGCCTCTTCTGATGCAACCCATTATATTATTGGCCTTGGCAGCAGCTGTCTGACACTGGTTTCTACAGCTTAGGCCTATTTCAGACTAGCAGCAGTCCGGATCCGGCAGGTGAAGGGCGCCGCCGCATCCGTGCTGCCGCAGGGACATGTGTGGGGCCGGAACCGCGCTCCGGCCCCACACGTCACACAGTACATACACACAGACACACACACAAACAGACATATACACATACATACTTACATGCTCCCGGCAGCTCCACGCAGCACGGTACAGGGGGAGGACGGCGCGCACATAGGACGATTTCCCACAGCGCCCTCTGCTGGGCGCTGTGGGGAATCGTCCTATGTGCGTGCCGTCCTGCTCCTCCTGCACTGTGGAGACCTGCCGGGAGCATGTAAGTATGTATGTGTATTTGTATGTGTATATGTCTGTGTATGTTTATGTGTATGTCTGCAGGTGACGGATCCATCATGAACTCCATTGAAAGTCAATGGAGGACGAATCCGTTCACCATTGTGTCACACCAAACGGATCCGTCCCCATTGACTTGCATTGGGGGTCATTCCGGATCCATCTTGGTGCAGATGCCTGGACCGGAGAGCAAACCGCAGCATGCTTTCAGGAGCATTCCGTTGTCTTCAGTTCAGTTTTGTCCCCATTGACAATGAATGGGACAAAACTGAAGCGTTTTATTCCGGTATTGAGCCCCTATGATGGAACTCAATACCTGAATTATAAAACGCAAGTGTGAAAGTAGCCTTAGTTTGCTGTTCACTAAAATTCCTAGGTCCTTTTCCATGTCAGTGTTACCCAGTGTTTTACCATTCAGTATGTACTGGTGACTTGCCTTATTCCTTCCTATGTGCATAACCTTACATTTATCAGTGTTAAACCTCATCTGCCACTTCTCTGGCCAAGCCTCCAGTGTATGCAGATCCATCTGTAGCATAGTACTTTCCACTGTAGTATATATACAGTATACTGTCCTCTGTAGTATATATACAGTATACTGTCCTCTGTAGTATATATAGTACTGTCCTCTGTAGTATATATACAGTATATTGTCCTCTGTAGTATATATATATAGTGTACTGTCCTCTGTAGTATATATACAGTATACTGTCTTCTGTAGTATATATACAGTGTACTGTCTTCTGTAGTATATATACAGTATACTGTCCTCTGTAGTATATATAGTATACTGTCCTCTGTAGTATATATAGTATACTGTCCTCTGTAGTATATATATACAGTATACTGTCCTCTGTATTATATATATATACAGTATACTGTCCTCTGTAGTATATATACAGTATACTGTCCTCTGTAGTATATATACAGTATACTGTATACTGTCCTGTAGTATATATACAGTGTACTGTCCTCTGTAGTATATATACAGTATACTGTCCTCTGTAGTATATATAGTATACTGTCCTCTGTAGTATATATAGTATACTGTCCTCTCTGTCCTCTGTAGTATATATACAGTACACTGTCCTCTGTAGTATATATATACAGTATACTGTCCTCTGTAGTATAT
Organism: Rhinella marina; assembly: GCA_900303285.1. Lineage (NCBI taxonomy): Eukaryota > Metazoa > Chordata > Amphibia > Anura > Bufonidae > Rhinella > Rhinella marina. The sequence continues at coordinate 232,804 of ONZH01027762.1, forward strand.
ATACAGTATACTGTCCTTCTGTAGTATATATACAGTACACTGTCTTCTGTAGTATATATACAGTGTACTGTCTCTCTGTAGTATATATATACAGTATACTGTCCTCTGTAGTATATATACAGTATACTGTCTTCTGTAGTATATATACAGTGTACTGTCCTCTGTAGTATATATACAGTATACTGTTCTCTTTAGTATATATAGTAAACTGTCCTCTGTAGTATATATATACAGTATACTGTCCTCTGTAGTATATATATACAGTATACTGTCCTCTGTAGTATATATACAGTATACTGTCCTCTGTAGTATATATATACAGTATACTGTCCTCTGTAGTATATATAGTATACTGTCCTCTGTACTATATATACAGTATACTGTCCTCTGTAGTATATATAGTATACTGTCCTCTGTAGTATATATACAGTATACTGTCCTCTGTAGTATATATAGTATACTGTCCTCTGTAGTATATATATACAGTATACCATCTTCTGTAGTATATTTATAGTGTACTGTCCTCTGTAGTATATATCCAGTGTACTGTCCTCTGTAGTATATATACAGTATACTGTCCTCTGTACTATATATACAGTATACTGTTCTCTGTAGTATATATAGTATACTGTCCTCTGTAGTATATATACAGTATACTGTCCTCTGTAGTATATATACAGTGTACTGTCCTCTTCTGTGTTAATTACTTTACACAGTAATTACATGGTCATTGTGTGATACTTCATTTCTCTTGCGGAGGCGCTGCAGGAAAGTGAACCCCTTACTGCCAGATTTCATCTCAGCCAATAGCAGCACAGTACCCAAGTGCTAGTTCCCAGGGATTTTTTTTTAGTCTTTGTAGGAGATGTTCATTCTTGGTACAGTTCCCCTTTAAGATAGTGGAATACAGAGCGTGGCGCAGACCGGCAGAGCACGCAGCCCGCCGTCCACCCCACACTGACATGGAACAGTCCTGGATCTGCAGGTTTTATTTCTATTCCCGCTACTAATTAGTGGGATCGGGGCCAAGAAGCTCTCCTTTTAAGAAGGATTCACAAGCCTTGAGGCAAACGACCTCCATTCACTCGGAGTAAATGAGGAGTCGGGGATTTCCTGCGCCGAGTGCGTCTGCTGTAATAAAAATAGCTAAATAACCATTGCTCTTGGCCGGGGTCTTACCAGGAGGTTAGATACAGGATAAGTCCTGTGCTCGGCCACCGCCCATCCTATCACCTTACAGTCATGGAGGTCATGGGTCAATAGTGCAATGTTTCTTTAAATGAATAAACGTATCAATTGAAATTGTGGGGGGCAAGACTGGTTCTACAGAGGCCTCGGGTTCAAATCCCGACCAGGGACATTTCTATATGGAATTTGGGTATTCTCCCTGTTCACAACTGTCATCTAAGAGCAGACGTGATGGTCGGGCTGGGTAACCATTACAGGACAGGCCAACCTTTAAGAAGTTATATAAGGGGAGGGTTAGAAATTTTTGTCCACACAAGCAGTAAAGCCCCCATGTAGCCATACAAACTGATGTTTACTATCAGAGCAAAAGTGATCCCTTTAACAGTGTCGATGTGCCCCTTTAGACAGTGTTTACAGAGTGCCGGTTACAGAGTACAACCGTGTACATTGTCAGACATAGTACCGCCATCTATAGTTCTGATTTGGGTGCCTTTGAGTGCCACTATACAGAGTGCCACTATACAGAGTGTCACTATACAGAGTGCCCCAAAAATAGTGTCAGTCAGAGTGCCACTATACAGAGGAAGTGGGTGCAGAGACACAGAGTAATCCTGCTGCTCGATGTGAGACTGTAACCTTACCTCCCAACTTTGGAAATGGACAAAGAGGGACAAACTGGGCAAATTTTTTCACCACTAGGCCACGCCTCTAACTCCGCCCAAAACATAACTATACACCTAATCCCACCCAGTCCCCTTATTGCCCCACATGGTAATTATTCCCCAGTTATGTGCCCCCAGTAATATGCCCTGTTATGTGTCCCCCAGTAATGTGCCCAGTTATGTGTCCCCTTGTAATATGCCCACATTGTGCTGCCCAGTAATGTTATGCTCCCACTAATGTGCCCACCTTGTGCCATTCACAGAAAGATGAAAAAAATTAACACCATAATACTTACCTTCTTCCTAGCAGCATCACCAGCAGGACATCATCTTCTTTAGTCTGGAGAGGGCGGAGCCAAGGCTGACTGACGGCCGGACCCGCCCCCCTCCCAGACCGAAGGTGTGGAGAGCCGCCTGGAGGTATGGAGAGCCTGCAGGGAAGATGGGAGGGAGAATGTATGAAGCAGCGAGCTGATACCGGCTCTCTGCTTCATCACCATTCAGGCAACTGTCTCTGCGTCCTATGGATGCAGGGACAGCTGCCAGAAACCGAGACATACCTCCGCCGAACCGGGACAGTGGGACAGCCACTGCAATCCGGGACAGTCCCGCTGGATCCGGGGCGGTTGGGAGCTGTAACTGTTACGTTGAGTGCCATTTCTGTCTCTCAGGATGCTGGAGGAATTGTTGTGATCATATACATTTATATGGGTCGGGATGCTGATGTATGTCATGTATATAGGTAGGTTTGTGCAACCAGTGCAGGGAGGGTGGGTGGTGCCGGAGGGTGTACCGGGTGCCCATCTTATGCTCCTTTCCTTCTATGTCCAGTATGTTGGGATGATACATATAATGATACATATAATACATTGTAGTGATACATTTGTTGCAATATTTTGTGTCTGGCCACGCCCCTTTTTCTCAAACAACAAGCAGACCATTAGGTATTCTGCATGACCCGGTCATGGAAATTTCTGTATCAGCAGCCGTGCCCAAAAGAGTCGAGCAAAAATCTCTGCCGCCTGCTGCACGCCCCCGCGGGGATGAGCCCCTCTCAGCACCTGATGACGGATAATTCTCTGCACTACTGATATCCGGATCAGTTTTCCTCTGGCAGAGCCACACGGTAAAAGGACCCGCGACCTCCCTCCTTCAGACGCTCTAATCCCGGCTCTTGTCTCCCACTTGTTTCCCTGGCCGCGACACGACCGCAGCTATTCCCCCGCAAGCACATGGCTTTCATCGCACTCCAGGTGGTCGATTACACGTCTTATGTTCCGTTCCTGTCGGAGCTTGTGTGGATTTCATCAGACGGAGGCATGGTCCTCGCCGCCTTCGTATTGTGTAGGACAGATGGTGGCCTTTACTTCAAGGAAATGTCCTAAATTCTGTTTTTTATCTCAATAGGTCCAAAATCCTGCAGTTATTCATTTCTTCTATCTCTGTAGAGATCAGAGCTGATACAAAGCTCCAAAATTTCTGCACAGGCATGAAAGGAAATGATGCAATTCTTATTACCTGCAGCCACCACTAGAGGGAGCTCACTGAATGCTGTATACTTCATAATAACACAGTATGCAGTGAGCTGCCTCTAGTGGCGGTTTTAGAGAACCAGAATTATCATATATCAACTGAATCTATGTTTTCGCAGAGGATTTGGAGCTCTGTATCAGAAAAAGTGCTTGTTCTACCTAACACAGATGCAATGGTAAGAAGTGTGCTTGTCCCTCCCTTTGTACAGGTCTCGCTGCACCCATTCGGAAGAAGAAGGGGAGGACACACTGACAGAGAGGAGGCTGGTAAGCCCAGGGTCCAATGCTGATATAATCGTATAGGCTTGTAGGATGAGAAGGAGAGCGGGAAACCAGACCTCAGCCCTAAGATACATTAACACACAGCTCCCCTATAATATGGGATAAGCATGGTGCCTGCAGATGCTCATTTTCCCAACAGTGACCACTACAGGAGAAATGTGGTATTACAGGTGGTCATCCATGTAATACATGAATGGACCAGATTGGCTCGTTCTCATAGAGGGGATCCAAGTGCCCCCCCACCCCCACCCAGTGATGCACATGTGTCCTTTGAGTGCATATGAAAGGAGTAGTTTAGATGAGATACCCCCTTTAAGTTCAGTGATGACCTAATGTTTTGGAATTTTTAAAGCCACAGAAAATTGGCCAATGGCCATCCTGGTGTCTCCTCTCCTGCGCTCACCATTATCAATGTAGTCCTGGTGTCAGAGCTTCCAGTGCTGCGCTCACTATAGTCACAGTCGTCCTGGTGTCTCGTCCTCCTCTTCTGTGCTCACCATTATCACTATCATTCTTGTGTCTCATCCTCCTCTTCTGCGCTCACTATTATCACGGTCGTTCCAGTTTCTTGTCCTCTGCTGTCCTTACCATTATCACTATTGTCCTTGTGTCTCATCCTCCTCTGCCACGCTCACCATTATCACTATCATCCTGGTATCTAATCCTCGTCTGCTGCGCTCACAATTATCAATGTAGTCCTGGTGTCACAGCTTCCAGTGCTGCGCTCACCATTATCACTATCATCCTTGTGTCTCATCCTCTTCTGCCGCGCTCACAATTATCACGTCATTCTGGTGTCTCATCCTCTTCTGCGCTTACCATTATCACTATTGTCCTGGTGTCCTGTCCTTCTATGCTGTGCTCACCATTATCACGGTAGTCCTGGTGTCTCGTCCTCCTCTTCTGCATTCACCATTATCACGATCGTCCTGGTGTCTCGTCCTCCTCTTCTGCATTTACCATTATCACGATTGTCCTGGTGTCTCGTCCTCCTCTTCTGCATTCACCATTATCACAATCGTCCTGGTATCTAATCCTCCTCTGCTGGGCTCACCATTATCACTATCATCCTAGTATCTAATCCTCCTTTGCTGCACTCACCATTATTACGGTTGCCCTGGTGTTTCATCTTCCTCTTCTGTGCTCACCATTATCACAGTCATCCTGTTGTCTCTTCCTCTTCTTCTGCACTCACCATTGTCACAGTCGTCCTGGAGTCTCGTCCTCCACTGCTGCACTCACCATTATCACAATTGTCCTGGTGTCTTGCCCTCCTCTTCTGCGCTCCCCATTATCACGATTGTCCTGGTGTCTCGTCCTCCTCTGCAGCACTCACCATTATTATGATCATCCTGGTGTTTCATCCTCCTCTGCTGCGCTCACCATTATCAATGTAGTCCTGATGTCACAGCTTCCAGTGCTGTGCTCACCATTATTACGATCATCCTGGTGTCTCGTCCTCCTCTGCTGCGCTCACCATTATCACTATTGTCCTGGTGTCTCGTCCTCCTCTGCTGCGCTCACCATTATCACTATCATCCTGGTGTCTCGCCCTCCTCTGCTGCGCTCACCATTATCACAATTGTCCTGGTGTCTTGCCCTCCTCTTCTGCGCTCCCCATTATCACGATTGTCCTGGTGTCTCGTCCTCCTCTGCAGCACTCACCATTATTACGATCATCCTGGTGTTTCATCCTCCTCTGCTGCGCTCACCATTATCAATGTAGTCCTGATGTCACAGCTTCCAGTGCTGTGCTCACCATTATTACGATCATCCTGGTGTCTCGCCCTCCTCTGCTGCGCTCACCATTATCACTATTGTCCTGGTGTCTCGCCCTCCTCTGCTGCGCTCACCATTATCACTACTGTCCTGGTGTCTCGTCCTCCTCTGCTGCGCTCACCATTATCACTATTGTCCTGGTGTCTCGCCCTCCTCTGCTGCACTCACCATTATCACTATCATCCTGGTGTCTCGCCTCCTCTGCTGCGCTCACCATTATTACGATCATCCTGGTGTCTCGTCCTCCTCTGCTGCGCTCACCATTATCACTATTATCCTGGTTGTCTCGCCCTCCTCTGCCAGCGCTCACCATTATCACTATCATTCCTGGTGTCTCGCCCTCCTCTACTGTGCTCACCATTATCACTATTGTCCTGGTGTCTCGTCCACCTCTGCAGCGCTCACCAATTATTACGATCATCCTGGTGTCTCGTCCTCCAATGCTGCACTCACCATTATCATGGTTGCCCTGGTGTCTCGTCTCCTCTGCTGCGCCTCACCAATATCACGGTTGTCCTGGTGTCTCGTCCTCCTCAATTGCACTCACCATTATCACTATCATCCTGGTGTCTCATCCTCCTCTGCTGCGCTCACCATTATCACTATCATCCTGGTGTCTAGTCCTCCTCTACTGTGCTCACCATTATAACTATCGTCCTGGTGTCTCATCCTCCTCTGCTGCGCTCACTATTATCACAGTCTCCATATCTTCATCCCGCTTTCGTTGTTTCCGTGCTTTTGCCTGCGTGCCTTCATCTGAATTCCATACTTCTCCCCAGGTCCAGGCGACATCTGCTAAATCCCAGTTCTTCCCAAACAAATAAATAGAAGGAAAGTTCCATTTGTCAGTGAAGACGTCTTCTGTGGAGCAGATGTGTGTGATGATCGCATTACTGTCCCTGTCAGGTCCCATCACTTATCCAGTGCACAAAGCTCCAGCCGAGTGCAATCATCCTTGGAAATTGTGAAATCTCTGGACGGTTCTTTATGTCATCATTACCTCTAGACCCGGGCTGCAGGGTGATCCAACATGGACGTCGTGTAGGCAAATTACCCCTGTCCCCCCAAGTGAGCACTCCACACACTGTCCTTCTGCAGTGCTTCAGTCTATGCTCAGGAACCAATCAGAAAAAGCAGAGCTGCAGTGCAAATCATAGGGGAGAAACGCAGCAAGCAGCCTGAAGCAGGCAATCTGAACGAGCAGAGCTGCAGTGCAATCACTACCCTCAATACAT
>ONZH01027763.1:0-50760 GCA_900303285.1 Rhinella marina
TTGTTTACTGAAATGTCCGCTTAAAATATTTAGACACAATTATTAAATTTATACTGGTTATATATATATACCTAAGACACAAGGATATTGAGGCATTCCTTTTAGTAAGTGGGTTTGGGAAATCGAGCACACGGATGTGAGACATATGAAGTGTGATCCTGACCGGCTTGTTGACTTATGGAAGAATACAAATGTCTGGAAGCTCAGTTACAGAGTGAACAACACACAACCTCACAGACCTCAAACCAGCAAGCTCTAAACCTGGACCATTCATGTTCTTGTAGGTGTAAAAAAATGTACTTAAATGTGTAGTACCAGATACACTTTATAGTTGACTAGAGAAGGAGCAATAATCTATCATGGTTTTCATGATTTGGACTAGATTGCTAAGTTTCAGTGAAGAAGCAACTTACAGTATATCAAAAGCATAAAATAAGGTGTCTACTAGTTCAGTAAGATATTCCATAGGAAAGTTCCATAATAAATGGTTTCTACAAAGCATTTACTCAATTCCTTCACACACCCATGGCAGTTCTTCTCAACATTTTCATGCCAATCAACCTTTTACTCAAATAAATTATATAAAATACTTAAATTACGCAAAAGTACTCCTAAGTTTATGATCATACATTGTGTGAAAACAGTGTGACTGTCCCTTTGTGGCTGAAATCCTGAAACCTATGGGATTGAGTGGAATCATGGTTGTAAGCCAGGCAATATCACCTCAAAATCAGCACTTCTGAATCAGAACTCACTGTCTTGTATGTAAATGCATGCAACCCTTTTTAAAATCTTGTAAAAATCTTTAGGCTGTCACATCATAGAAAAACAAACTCAGCTTTATTGCCAGTGGAATGAGATGATTCACAAGGATTTGATATTTGATCCAATAGATGTATTATATTTTTGGTTTAAGTCTGATTATAATCAGACTGGATCAGAGCTAAATTAATGGACAGCATATTGGGTAACATGGGTCGACTTGTCCCTTGTCAAAGTTCTCCAAGCTAAGTGCTCTCTAACACAAATATATTCCTGCCTTCTTATGCAAAAATATTACAACCGATATAGATGTGAACAGTAATAATAAAATATGGTTGGATGCAGATGATATCACCGGTTTAAAATATCATCCTCAATAAAAAACCAAGCTACTTACAGTGTGTGCTCTGTTCTTAGATCTGTCAACAAAGGTACTATTACAACAGCTCTCTATCACATCTCTGGAACTCACCTGTTTCCATGTGGCTACATCCTCTTGGCATGGTAAATCCCAAGAAAGGTCTATAGTGCTCTGTTCTTTTTAAGGAACATTGGCATGTATAATTAAGATGGGCCAGCTTAGCATAAGAAATAGCTCCAATTTTAATCAATTTACAGTTTATAATTACAAATAGATGAAGTGAAGCAATACATATCTCAATTTAAGAGGGTATATAATTCAGCATTGTGATGTTACCATGTCTGTGAGATCGTGTTAATGAATTTTATGTCTGTCAATGTTTATCAAAGAAAAGGCAGGGATATGAATCCTGTCTTTCATCTGAGGCAAAAATTCAGCCTTGTGCCTCTTTCGAACAAAATAATACATGTATGGTTTATCCCTGAACTGCTGGCCTACATATAGTAATTTCCTGTTTAGTGGCTCAGTCATCATCCTGGCTTAAAATTACTACTTCGGGGTGGTGGTTTAGCTATCTTTGATCGGTCAAAGTCTTGCTGCTCATGCCAGAGGTTCCCTTCTCCTCCCACACCAAGCATTATGTGCACATGCCTGACTGTCCACCCTTCCCAGCTACACCTCTGTATAATATACACTGGGGAAAAATATGAGCAAAGCAGAATGCCTAAAATATTCAATGTTCAACATTGAATATGAACTTAAACTGTTTGGAAAGTTGCACCTTCAAGTTCGTCTTCATCAGCAGAAGGGTATTATTTCACTGTTTATACTTTGGTTCAGTACTGGGTCAGTATGCAACATGCAAAATGTGGGCAGTCAAATCAAGAAAGTATATAACACAGTATAAAATTCTGTCTCTCGTAAACTGTACACTTAGCTAAGCTCCAGTTGGAATAGTGATTCATCTGACATTAGGTCTATGGATAGAAGAAGCTATCAACAGTGAGGGAAGACTTACATTTCAAAGATTCAAACATTATTCAAAGATATAATCTTCAACCTAAAAACTCTGCACAGTTCTGTACCTCCTATACAGTATGTCTATTTAACACTCTACCCATACCTCACGTTATTCCAGATTTAACATTCCTTAAAGGATTTATCCCATATAGGCCTTTGATGCCTGAAATAGGAACAATCACATTAAGCGCCGGCCGGGGATAAGCAGAGTTATAGAAAATTGCAGCGAACACAAACCACATAGAATAGCAAGCTATATTGTTTCTATAACTCCTGTGTCACTGGAAGCAGTATAGCTGGTTGTGCTGCGCTGTTTGTGTAGCTCCCATTCAATGTCGATGTTTCCGTAACTCCCTGGCAACTGCTTATTCTAGTTATTCCTATCTTGTCCATGAAAGGCAAAGTATCTGAGAATAACCTCTAAAAAACAAACCTACCATTTTCTCATGATGCACCAGTTCTATGGAATGAGCTACGCAGTACAATGAGTAACTAACTTTGGAGGTCTTTAGTCCACCCAGCAACTATTGTATAAACTACATTGATTTTTTGTTATCTTTAGGCTAGGACTCCCCTGAGATAGAAAGTTACTCAAGATTTCTGGTAAAATTAAGTTTAAAATTCTTTTGAGATTTTCCCTTAAAGTGAAACATTTAAGTTGCGCAGGGTAATGCAGGTGACTCCATATCACAGTAGAGTCTTGGTTTAGATACAGAACGTGAGTCATTAGGGTTTTGGTACGGGGCCCAGGTAGAGCCTTTTTTACTGGGGCCCAGGACATCCAATCAAAATCTATTCACTTGAATAACTAATGAGTAGTAGATTTAAGCTAGATGTTGGGTAAAGTTTTAGGGTTTAGAGTTTAGCGCAGGGGTCTCCAAACTTTAGTTTTACAGTTGTTGAGAATTTACACCACTGAACATGCCCTTACTATATCACAATAATTGGAGAATTACAAGGTGAAGACCCCTGTTCTAACATATATCTTAAACTGGACCTGTCAGCATTTCAGATGTATGTTTTAAGTAACAATTCTGGAGCATCTTTTCTTAGAAATGTATAATATGGTGTTTCTGTGTTATTCCTCATAATTAGTGTTAAGCAAAGCATTTGAAGTGGAATTCGGTGAAACACTTTGATTCGCAATGAATCCGCATTTCCTTGATAATTGTTTCTGGGCAGCAGTTGCCTATTTCCAAAGGATGATCTGCTGCCCAGAAGATTTAGGTGACTACATCAACAATCCTTTCGGCACCATCACACAGTGCAATTATGGTGGAAAAGCATTTCTAGGAACACTCCTTCCTAATAATTGCCCCACTAGTTGACCAATGTAAAGTAACCTTAAGCTTAGCCTTAGATCCTTCCCAACTATTACGCTGTCAATATTTCAAGTAAAATAGAAATCTTCTATTAAATATTATATGATAAGTTGAGGTTAAAGTGTGTGAATTCAATAATTATGTGAACAAATGTGTTCTAAGCTTAAAGATAAATGACCATGATTTATAGATTGCAATGCACTTTTGTAGACTGACCACTGAACTCTGACCCTTGAGGACTGGTTTTGATGTGGCAAAGAATATGGGGATAGCATTAAATGGGTAAAATAGAATTAAACCTAGCTTTTTTTTCCAAAAAACACTGGCAATCTTGTCTGTGGGTTGTATCTGATATTGCACATCATCCTCACTAAAGTAAATAGGGGCCAAGCTGCATTACCAGATGAAACACAGTGACACAGTTTCTAGGGAAACAAATCTTTTATAATCTTTGATAAGGTAGTCAGTTCTTCTACCGAAATGGATTTATTTGTCGTCGATGTAAAGCTTCCCTACCTCCTTTAAAGATAACAGCACAGGTCTAAACACCAAGGTCTATAGTCACATGCACAAGTGTAAACGTTACTCTTCATGTACTGTATACCACAGTGTATAGGTACAGCAACTACACATTTCTGTAGTTTGATTTCTTATCTCTTATACAGTAACCCAAATCAATTGCCGATGGGTAGTCATACATTTAGGTTACCTGGTTAGGCAGATGTGGTTTAGATTAAAGAGCAAATCTTATCAAATCTGAAAATGATTGTACTAGTTCAGATCAATATTGTCCTTATAAGGGGACAAATACTTTATAAGTCTTTTGGTTAAATATATTTATCTTAGTTTTTCAACTCAACTTGTCAATAAGTTTTCAAAGAAGAAACAGTTCATAATCCAGATTCCTTTCCTTTACTGTTTTTGGCATCTCATGTGAATTGTATACTTCATCGACTAACCATGGATGAAGGCTATGTTTAGGTTACAAGAAAGGTTTTATTTTTTCTTTAGAAACAGAGCCAATCTTGTTGAGGGGCTATATATGATATTGCAGCCCATTAAAGCGAATGAGGCTAAGCTGCATTACCAGAAATAATTCTTCACTGTATCATATCCTGAACACTTTTAAAATGTGTGAATAATGGTAGTTAAATTTAGAATAAAATAAAACCCATAAACTTATTAAATGTAAATGTTTTGCAATTTAACGTAGAGAAGTTCACAGGTAACATTGATTAAAATAGCAACAATTGCTCTTTCTATCCATTATCTCTTCAATGTAGCATTTGAGGTTAGTAAAAAATAATTGCGATGCAATCCAAATCATACCCATGCTAAAATATGTGTGGAAAATGGAAAAAGGAGCATGCAGAAACTTAAAACGCAAGGCTGAATATCACTATGCACTTCATCGCAGTTAACCCTCTTTGGTTTTTAAAATGACACACTATAATCAACCAATGCGGACTTAACACACTGTTTTGCACCTCGACCATTGAAAACGATAAAAAAGAACAAAAATAACTAAAATAAATACAAAATATAAATAAAAATGTGACTGTTGACTACTCCAGCTGTCAGGTTAAAACAATTTATTAAAAAAATTCTTATTACAGATTTTTTTTCCTTTTTTATTTTCAGAATATATCAGATTTCCCAACATTGTAGACTTAAAAAGGGGGGAGGGGTCAGAATTATGAAATCCCATATTCCTTTTTCCATTTGCAATAAAGACACCCCAAATTCCAAACACTAGAATTTGGGATTGTCCTATACAAATTACAGAATAGGTATGGTAGGAAGCTATGCAGACTAAGAAGTGTATAAGGGGTAGTCAGGGTTATTTGGCTTTAGGTGATTTATTATGTGGACATTGTAAAATAAGTTCCCTTTATAGATATATATTGTTAACCATAACATGCATAGCATGGGATATTTCAGTTAACATTATTCAATGAGCAAGGCTCACAAATGGTGAACCATAGAGAGTAGAAAACAAAAATTTTCAGGAAAAATACATTGGGATTGTGGTGAAAGGACTTGATAGCACCCCATTGTCAGTGATATAGTGGCTGCCTAAAAATGAATTTATGAAACATATCCCCTTCCAATACAATGTCATTGGGTCTTTTGATAGAAAATAAATAACACCTGTATTTAATAGGCCTTAAAAAACAATCGATGCAAAAACATTGAAATCACCAAGGGCTTTTTTCATTGTTGCCAAAGCGCAAAAATGTAATGTATCTAATGCCTGTAGTTATTCTTATTTTCTCCAGTAATTATAGCAATTTTCGACCATATATTGGTTTGTTTTATTCTGATTTATGTTGTTCGAGACCTTCTAATATAGTTTATAAAGCACAGTAAATACTGATAATGGATGCTCCTCCAATATATGCAAAGTTTCGCGTTTAGATTAATCTCCTTTTTTAAAAAAAAGAAAATAAATTGTAATTAAGCACTCATAGAGTGCAATGGATATGCTGGAAAACTTCCAATGTTGCACACGAAGAGTTGTCTTAAGTTCTGTTCGGCATGGATCCTCCAAGATTTTGTTATTTTTTTTCCTCCAAGATCCCATGATTTTGTTTTTCTTTTTTCAAAAATGTGCTTTAATAATAGCGGTGAACCGAGGAGTGCACAGCTATACGTCTCAGTTTCCCAATTTTCTGAAGCAAAAAATGTCTTCCAGCATTATACCATTGTGCATACTGTGTTTAAATTTGGGTCAAATCGTACTGCTTTTCCTTCAACTGATTTTGCATTGGTGTCATACATTGGGTTTTCAAAAGCTGCTTGACCGTTGTTATTTTCATGTACCGAGCATCCTGTGTACTGTGTTTTCGGTGCAGTCCTGTTAAAATAATAGTAATTATAATTATAATAATATATTTAATACCAAAATATTAACAGTAATAGTTATAAAATAATGTAATATATAATATTATGTGTAACAATATTAAAGTGAGTCTGTAAGCAGCTTTGACTGTGGAAAACTGCTGAGAGTGCCTGAGGAGACAATGCAAACAAACCTTTTGCATAACTTTTATTATCAGGAGTAGTGTGAATATGAACTCTTATTCTGCCTGATTCTGCTCCTGTGCACTGTGCAAGAAGTCCAAGGCCTCACTAAATCAAGTTCAATGCTTTATTGTTGAGCACATAAGCTCTGAAATAGCATTTGAATAATGTCTTGAAGAAGGCCTGATTGCCAAAACAATTTCCCAAATTGTTGCTGTATGTTTATGTGTTTTCTGGAAGCTGGAATGAGTATACCCATCTTTAAGGCTCATGTGCTGAAAGAGCTATACAGCGGCACAAGCATGAGATATTGAGAGGCCAGGTAAAATCTCAGAAGAGCCAGGAGAAGATGTTCCCAGCACTGTAGATATCAATCAATGGAGAAGGTACAAGGTTTAGTGAAGGATATCTTGACTTCAATGCAATAGTTTTCAGTCCCTTTGACTTAAAATGGCACTTTAGCATATGACAGGAGAGAGGATAAAGATCAATTTTAGTGCATTCAGAGAAGTTAGATAAAGGATTTGTTTGGGGGTAAAAAAGGCGCTAACAAGCTCCCTTTACAACTAAATGTTCTTATCTAATTTGACAATATAGAATAGATAGAGAGGCACATTTATTAGGATTGTGGTTATAGATTCCAGTCTTATATTCCCTATAGCTGGCGCCAGCCTGTCCATAACTTTGGCGTATCCACCACCGTTTCTAAATGTAAAACAGCTTCCTAGCTGTCTTACATTTAGACCATTTTCTACGCCTGAAACAGGCATAGAAAATGGTAAATGAGATGGGCCTACTGGGCCATTCCCTTCCAAACCCACACCATGCCCACTTTTTTTTTAGACCTGGTGTGAGTGAGGAAAAGTCATAAATTGCGTAACAAAGGACCTTTCTGCCACAATCCGCGCAGAGGTACGCCTAATATAGGCATATTTCTGTTTAATAAATTACCCTCAGGCTTTTTAAAAGTGTTATTTGGTATGCTACACTACATTGTATTCTGCCACTGTGCCAATAAACCAAATATGTTAGAGAGAGGCCCTAAATGGTCTAGATATTTTTCCAGTTCGGCAGCTGGAGCAAGAACATTATAGAAGAACAGATTTTACAGATTCCATACGTGTCTTTTGGATGTTAAATGCTTTTTAAAGGGGTTGTCTTATCACAGAAAATGGGGACATATCACTAGGATATGCCCCTATTGTATTATAGGTGTGGGTCCCACTGCCGGGAACAGAGCCCCGCAAAGTGGTGGCTGGAGGACTCTGGTCCAGCCACCACCAAGCACGTTCCCCCTAGAAGTGAAGTCAGTCACCACTCTCATTCACTTCTATGGGCCCAATGGAAATAGCCGAGCCAGCGCTCAGCTATTTTTGGCAGCCCCGCAGAAAATGAGTGGAGGGCGGCTGTGCTGCAGGGGGACCCGCAGCTATAAGTCTGTGATGAGACAACCCTTTGAAATGGTTGCAACAACTTTTGTACATTACATGCTTATTTCATTTTTGTAAGTGAGGAAACAATAAACATGAAAAATTTAGCATATAATGTTGTCCTGCTGTGAATTCATTAAACTGCTGACTGTACAGTCATGGTCAAAAGTTTTGAGAATGATACAAATATTAATTTTTACAAAGTCTACTGCTTCAGTTTTTATAATGGCAATTTGCATATACTCCAGAATGTTATAAAGAGTGATCGGCTTAACAGCAATTACTTGCAAAGTCAATATTTGCCTAGAAAATGAACTTTATCCCCCAAAACACATTTCAACATCATTGCAGCCCTGCCTTAAAAGGACCAGCTAACATCGTTTCAGTGATTGCTCCATTAACACAGGTGTGGGTGTTGATGAGGACAGGGCTGGAGATCAATCTGTCATGATTAAGTAAGAATGACACCACTGGACACTTTAAAAAGAGGCTGGTGATTGGCATCATTGTTTCTCTTCTGTTAACCATGGTTATCTCTAAAGAAACACGTGCAGTCATCATTGCACTGCACAAAAATGGCCAAACAGGGAAGAGTATCGCAGCTAGAAAGATTGCACCTCAGTCAACAATCTATCGCATCATCAAGAACTTCAAGGAGAGAGGTTCCATTGTTGCCAAAAAGGCTCCAGGGCGCCCAAGAAAGACCAGCAAGCGCCAGGACTGTCTCTTAAAAGTGTTTCAGCTGCGGGATCGGGCTACCAGTAGTGCAGAGCTTGCTCAGGAATGGCAGCAGGCAGGTGTGAGTGCATCACATCTTAATCCCATTGAGAACTTGTGGTCAATCATCAAGAGACGGGTGGACAAACAAAAACCTACAAATTCTGACAAAATGCAAGCATTGATTGTGCAAGAATGGACTGCTATCAGTCAGGATTTGGTCCAGACGTTGATTGAGAGCATGCCAGGGAGAATTGCAGAGTTCCTGAAGAAGAAGGGTCATCACTGCAAATATTGACTTGCTGCATTAACTCATTCTAACTGTCAATATAAGCTTTTGTTACTCATAATATGATTGCAATTATATTTCTGTATGTGATAAAAACATCTGACAAACACACATAATAACCAGAGGGCAGCAGATCATGTGAAAATATAATATTTGTGTCATTCTCAAAACTTTTGGCCATGACTGTATTTGACAGTCTTACTGCAGAAATACATTAGTATCTCACCTTTGTTTATATAGATAAAAGCCGAAACCCGCAAATATCAGAGCGAAGAAAGGCACGAGGATTGCGATTGCAACAGAGCTGCTATTTGTCCCAAGTGATTGGTTTGACAAATTATCCTCTGACATGTTAATTCCTGTCAACAGAAAACAAGATAAGAATATGACTTATCTAGAGCGCCTTGTAATTAGTCCATCATGAAACCTTATTTTTCTATAATAATTTCTGCATTGTGACATGAGGCTTGCTGGCCATAAACAAACAGTATGAAATGACAGGAGGTGGAGAAGAGCTAATTGAGTCTGGCACTTCTCAGTTTCAAGCAGTGAAAACACAATTCACTGGAAATTATCTTTTAATGGGACTTTAAATTTTAATAGAACAGTTTGTATAGGGAATGTTAAAGGGAACCTGTCATCAGCTTCATGCAGGGGAAGCGTGTTATAAGCCACTATAACTAACCCTGAAAATATACTGTAGTTTCAAAAAAACCTGGGAATTTGGAGAAGTGTCCACCAAGTGGCCCCCCCTTTTTTCCTGTTTAGCAAATAAGGAGATACACTTCTTCCCATGTTCTTTTTAAAACTTTGGGAAAAGTTAATTAAAGTTTGTATGGTGGTGTATAAGAGTTCAAAAATCTTACACAGCTCTAGCCAGCTTAAAAAATGAGTTACTTAGCATGAGTGGTGTAGGTTATCGCGGTCCAATAGATTTACCATAATTAAAGGAGAATCTGGTGCAAATTATAGCACTGCTAATAAGAGTGGTACTATGACTTATACATTGTCTTAAAGGATAGGTCATCAATATCAGATCGTCGTGGGTCTGACACCCAGCATCCCCGCCGATCAGCAGTTTGAAGAGGAGGTGGCGCCCGTGAGAGTGCTACTTCCTCTTCAAGATTATACTGTGTGTCGGCTTGGCAGTCTCAGTGAGTGTGGCAGTATAATTATAAGTTCCTATTCCATTCCCTTGTAATTACACTGTGCCGCCGCTGCACGTGAGACGGCCAGTGTAATCTCTATTTCACCAAAAACAAAAATACCTCCACAAAAATGCAATTAAAAAAGTAAACTTTATTGAGTACAAAAAACATGATTGTATTTATAGCAGCAATCAACATATAATTGCTATAGCAGCGGCAAGTACATTATAGTGAGGAACAATAGAGGGTGCCAGTGTAAACTTGAAGAGGAAGCAGTGCTTGTAAAAGTGCAGCCTCCTCTTCAAAGAGTTGACTGGCAGGAGTGTCGGGAGTCGAAGCCCCACCAATCAGATATTGATGACCAATCCTGAAGATAGGTTATCAATATTCACTAGCTGACAATTCCTTTAAGGAAGGGAAATAACTGCATTTAGGACGTGCAGACTCTTCCTCTCACATAGATGAGAGGATTAGAAATAATATAGAATTAGAAATGTAAAAAAAGTTATTGTAATCCTTTTGACTTATATACAGAACCACAGAAAGTGCACTTAAAGGGTTATCTCATCACAGATAACCCCTTTCATATGACATCCTGGAAAACAACCGGTGTTGCTGGATTCAGGTTTAACCAGCTATACATTTCTACTGCAGTGACCACTACAGGGGAAAGGTAGTATTGCATGCAGCCATGAAAATGAATGACTGCCCATGTAATAGAGTCTGGGTAATCCACATACATGTGTAAACTAGTCCTCTGCTTTGGTTCATAAGGGGAGGGGGCAAAGCTTGGGACCCTCTTCTATGCCATTTAATAGTCCAATATGGAGACTGGCTGTCAAGAGGAGACCTTAGCTTTGCTTACATTAAACATTTCTCCTCTGTGGAGAAATCTTGCTTGCAATAAATATGTTTTGTTAGGCAAACATAATAAAAACAACATCTGCGTAGCGACGGAATATATTCTGCTATAAAATCCCTACCTCTTTGTTAAGCAGTTTAAAATATAGTATATTTCTTTAAATATATATTACATATATGAATGCATGTATTGTATGCTGTTCCATACCTTTCCCAAAAGAAAAAAAAAGCATGGAAGCAATTTATAGTTTAATAATTCGTCTTTTTAATGAAGTGACAATTTTTGTACTTTATCACCTGAAAAGTTCACAGGGGAATGTAGCATTTTCATTGTCTTAGTGAATAATTAGATTGTAAATATGAAGCTCCAGTTTATAGTAAATCTATAAAAGCTAACAGGTGTTTTTCCTTTACTGTAGGCAAGATTGCTCTCAATAACACTGACACAAATTGGCAAACAGAGCAGTCTATGAATCATTTATTATATGAACTGATGCAATAAAGCCCCTTACCTATACAGCCACTGTATGAAAATAAATATTTATTTCGGCAGCAAAGAGTAATTGACCAAGTGGCCACCAGGGAATTTCACTTTGAAATATGTATGTTTGGAAGCTTAGGTATTGTTATATTGTGTTTTTATAGTAAAGCTCATTTTCTAAGGGTTAAAAGTAAAGCAGCAAAGCACACTGAATAGTAATTGTGGATACCTAGCCCAGTAGCACAAACTGTATTTGCAAAGCAGATTTGTATTAGGTTTGATAAAGTTCACAAATGTATTGGGTTCAGAGATGTCACAAACCTTGAATAACAAGTATAAATGAGCAAAATGATTCTAAAGAGTAAAAATTTGAGGGAAGTTTTTGGAAAAAAAATTGTATTCTATAGAGTATTAATTTTAGGTGATACAGGAGAATTGAGAAATAAATAAAAGTAAGAAGAAAAAAGCATGTTTTAGGGCAACTTTTGATTCAGGTCTGAATAAAATCTGATAGTTTATCTGGTTGAATCAGACCTGATAAAATGTAAAAAGCAAAATTAATAACATTAGGACATTCTGAGTTAATAGAGGGTGGATCCTTATTCAGGACGTCTATTAATCAGCCAAATGATGGCTACAAAGACCCATTGATTTAATTGGGCACATTGTAATGCTTCATATCACCTGTAGTAACAGCGAGGAAATCAAAAGATTGCTGCCATGTTATATAATGGATAATTGCTTGGGGTTCAGGTAGAACACATCTGTGATTCACTTATTTTTGTGGGGGAGTTTTCCAACAAAAGAAAATAATTCAAATTGGCCAACCCTTTAAAAAGAAGACCTTGTTAGGAGCCTTAAAAATGTTTTTAACCTAACTCAAAAAGTCACAACAATAGGGCTTTTGCGAGTTTTTGCACTCGCTTGCGCAAAATGTCAGGGATTGCACAAAATTCTGTGACTTTTTTGCACTCACTTGCAAAAAAGTATGACTTTTTGCATTTGTATACCACTCACTCCAGTTTTGTAATGTGGGTCAAAAAGTGGTTGTGATTAGCTATGCTAATGAGTTCCACTCCATTTATCAGTGAGACTTTAAAAAAAGTCGCAAAAACATTGCAGATAAAGACAGGTGCATATTATTTGAAGCAAGAGTTTTTTTTAATTAACATTGTCATAACATAAAATAAGATTATCACATACCTATACTTCTTAATCCAAATTGTCCGTAGTCTTTTCCATGAATGGACCCTTGAAAAACATATGTTGATCCATCTGGTTCGGCTGAGACCTTGCAAACATAACATATTTTATTTTACTTTTTTATTTTTTGATAAAATTCTTAGTCTTGAAAAAAATGTTTTGAACTGTTGCTTTTAAACTGACAAAGAACCAATTTATATGCAAGAAAAAAATAACATTTAAATGAATTGTCAACTTGTTAAGACAGTTACTTAAACTTAAAGTTAGGCTACATTAAGATCAGGTTCCCAGCTTCCATTTTAAGTATATGCTGGGAAAAGCTCCAGGAAAATGTCATTCATAGGCTTCAATTGTAAAACAAAAATGGTATTTTTTTGCTATATACAAAAACACACTTGGCAAAAATGTATTATTTTGACATGAGTCAACCTTACATGAGAAAAAGGGGAAAATTAAATTTGCTGAACATATCCTAAGGTGTGTGGCAGCTAAAAAACAAAACAAAAAAACAACAACAAAAAAAAACATGATTTCAAAAAACTTTCTCAAGAGATGTCTATCCTATATAAAGTTTATGTCTGGGTTACCAGAATTTGTGAAGTGATTTACAGCCTATCTAGCAGTGGTCTGTCTACAGTGAGAAAAAAGGGCTGGGAATGGTCAAGATTAGAGATGAGCAAATCGAATCCCATGAAGTGGAATTCGGTCCGAATTTCAGGATAAATTCGATTCGCCTAGAAGCCGAATTTCCTTGTGCTTCGTGTCGGTGAATCAATTTATCCTGAAATAGTGTAAAAAAAAAATCCATACTTACCTCCTCCATTTGCTCGCGATGGGCCGTCAGCCGACATCTTGATTGAAGATCCCGGGCGAAATCCCGCTCGTAGTGACATATGACGTCACCACGCCAGCCAGCGTGATGACGTAATCTCGCGCCGCACGAGATTTCGCTCCAGATCTTCAACTAAGATGGCGGCGGCCAGCCCGTAAGTTTGATTTAACGTATTTTTTAATGTTTATTTTACACTGTTTTTACACTCAGATGCCGTGATCATGTATGAACATGGCATCTGAGGGGGACAATGACGGGGGCGGCTATATCGCAGCTCCCTCTCATTGCACCCACTACTTACAAAAAAATGCGCTTCGTGGCGAAGTCATTCGTCACGAAGCAAATTTTTTTTGTAAAATTCGTTGAATCAGCCGAATCAAATTTTCAAGAAATTCGCTCATCCCTAGTCAAGAGCATCATGGCCAATATTTTTTTCCCCATAAGATCTGATGAAAAAATGATGTCAAAAAATCTAATACACATTCAATGGCAGGTCCAGCTGACATCAGTCTAACGTGTGCATCCAGCTTTAAGGGGTAGTCAAATTCTACACACGAGCCAGTAGGACTTGAGTTGAGTAATCTATACTCTGGTTTTATTATATGACTTCTGGTCCAGTTTGTTAACTTCCTGCATGGAAAGGATTTACATGCATAGCTGCAGCCAATGATTGGCCACTATGGTGACGTGACCCAATCTATGCAAGAAGTTGAGGAATGGGGACTGGATGTTCAGTGAAGTGTGCCTGGAGCAAGAAGAGAGCAGTAGGAAACAAGTGAGTATGGATTTCTCCACAGATCTCACTGCCTGGGAGGTGCAGATTAAAAACAGGACATCTCCTTTAAGACTATCATAGGAGAAGATGGTATTTGAGTCTCAGGATCTAATGTTCCTATAAATACTTGCATGTTTTCTTTTCCTCTACTCTATTTATACCAAGTTAATTCATCTTGATTCACTGAAGCAATTTCTTAACCACTCAAGCATGGTAAACGCATTATAATAGATTTATGCTTACAAATCCATCCATTGCCCATTTCTCGTCTTTCATCTTGCTCATGGAAGTTTGAGTTGATGATTTCACTGAATGTATGTGCAGAATCAAGCGTGCTTCTTGGCTTTTGTAAACTCCTGAAAAATAAAAAACTTATTTAAACATGAAGCCAAAAATGACTGAAATAAATTTAGCACTTTACTCAAACTTTTTATATCATGTTAGGGCTCCGGCTGAGCCACTCAAGGACAATTCACAGGGTTGTCCCTAAGTCCTGTATTGTCTTGGCTGCTCCTTTAGTTTCTTTGTTTGTAAACTCCAACCAAAGGTTGACCTTCTGAAAGTTTCTTCCATTAGCACACAGAGTTATCAAACTGGTGTAAAGTACAACTGGCTTATTTGCCCATAGCAACAGATTCCACCTTTCACTTTCCAAATAAGCTATGAAAAATAAAACTTGGAATCTGATTGGTTGCTATGGGCAACTAAGCCAGCTCCACTTTACATCAGTTTCATAAATCTTCCCCAGATTGACTATTGAGTTCTTGGCCACCTCTCTTACCAAGGACCTTCACCCCTGATTACTTAATTTGGTGGGTTGGCAAGATTTAGGGTCCCGTTGTTCTCATTTTTTCCATTTAAGAAATATGGAAGCCACTGTGCTCTTGGGAATGTCCAGCGCAGCAGAACTTTGTACCCTTCTTCAGACCTATGCCTCTACATAATCCTGTCTTTGAGCTCTACAGGCATGTATTCCTACTCATAGCTTGGTGTTTTCTATGAAATGGATTGTTAGATGTCAGAAGGTTTATAGGCAGGGGTGTTTCTTTCCAAATCATGGCCAATCAACTGAATTCACAGGTGAACTCCAATAAAGGTGTAGAAACATTTCAAAGATATTCAAGAGTAGAGATTCAAGGGAATCCCCCAGAGCTAAATTTCAAGTGTCATAGCAAAGCGTCTAAATACTTATAATCATGCAAAATTTAATTTTTTCCTTTTTAAGTAAATTTGTTAAAATTTTTAAAATTCTGTTTTTACTTTGTCATTATGAAATATTGAGTGCAGATTTATTATAGATTTTAGTACCAGGCCTCAACGTTACAAAATGTGAAAAAAGCTAAAGAATCTAAAGATATTCTTAATACATTGTAGATGTCGAAAATGCATTTGTGTGATTTCAGACACAGCACAGATCACTGCTTCTAGCAGAAAGTAAGGTGTCTTATGGGAGGCACCATCTATGTGGTAAGCCTACTGGTCCAAACTATGGATCTGTAGATGTGTGTTGCCATATGTGTGCACAAAGCATTATGATGTATGTGAGTCTTTAAATGGGTTATGCTACAGAAATGACAGAATGACATTAAACTGTAAAATGACAAAAATACTTTTACAGTTTAATTAATTGAGATTTGGGAAGCCAGAGTGGAGAAAAACTGCAAAGGTAGTGTCCATCTCTAGAGAATACATTACACTCACAGTGTATTAATTTCAATGGGCAACATATAAGGCTGGGAGATTGAAAATGGTATGCAAAATAGTTATTGTCATTTAAAAAATTGAATTTATAAAAGAGGTGATAAAAAGTATTGTCAGTGGTAAAAACTTTATATTGGGTGTCATGGCTCCCAGTGACTCCAAATGGTCAACACAAATTCTGTTGACTTAAAGGGGTTTTTGAGACTTTAATACTGATAACTAGTGTTAAGCGAATCAAAGTTCACAAAATTGACTTTGATCTATTTGGAAAAATTCAGTTCACCGTAAAGCCAAATCGATTTTCCCTGAAAGTGCGTAACATTAAAAAAAAAAATCATATTTACCTCAAGACATTTTGCTTGAAGATCTTGTGCAAAATCTCATGTGTGGTGATGTATGATGTCACCACATTGGCTGACGTGATGACTTCACATGCCGCGCGAGATTTCACACTGGATTTTCAAGCAAGGTGGTCAAAGTGGCCTGTTAGCAATCAAATGGATGATCTAAGTATGATTTATTTTCTTTTTTGCAATTTGCAAACACTAAAAAGCTTTAGTATGGATTTCAGATGCCACGATCAGTGATGAACAATGGCATCTGAGGGGTTTAATGACAGGGGATCAACTCAATCTTCATTCCCTGTCATTGCACCTGCTGCTTACAAAGAAATTAGATTTGTGACAAAGTAATTTGTCACAAAGCAAACTTTTTTCTGAAAAAAGCAGCCAAATCGAATTTTATAGGATTTCGCTAATCTCTACTGATGACCTATGCTCAAGATAGGTCATCAGTATCTGATCAATGTGGATTACACTACAGGACCACTGTGGATCAGCTGGTTGAGAAGGCTGTACCGCTAAGGCCTTCTCTCAGTTTTTCCTAGGCCAGTGTTCATCGGTCACATGGCCTAGGAGCAGCTCAGCCCCATTGAAATGAAAGGGGTTGAACGTGATTCCAAGCACAAACGTCATACAATATACGGTGCTGTGTTTGGTAAGCATGGTGAAGGCCGCACCACTTACAAAAGTGCCGGTGCCTTCTCAAACAGCTGATCAGGCAGGGTCCCGGGTGTCGAACCCCCCACTAATCAGTCACTGCTGACCTATCCAGCGGATAGGTCATCAGTTGTATGGTCTTGTAAAACCTTTTTAAATAGGGTTTGTTGGATTTTGGATCTTTTCACTGCAAAAAAGAAGATTCAAACTGCATTTTACTTGCCATCAAAATACCTGAAAGTTTGTTATCAACTTTAGAATGCATATCTGGACAGAGCTTTATAGAAATATGTTATGCTTTCACTTTTCAATTTTTTACCCAAAAATTGTTTTCCAAACATAAAAAAATAAAAAAAAAAACATTTTCTTACAAATAAAAAGGCACCTAAAGGCAGACTTTACTGCCCATACAATTGGATCAACAGCCAGCTGACCTTCATGAACAGAGTACTAATGTGCAGTGAAACACATAGGGTTTTTCAGTGGATACTGAAAGAATATAATGTATTTCACTCATAAGAAATATATGGATTTTTGAAGAAAAAGTGTGAACAATTTAATTAGGTTGCAGGGACATTTTTTATTGTAGACAGCATGGAGCGGCTTGCATATTCAAGTTTGATAGCTTCAACTGGAAAAAAGTATTCTATAAATGTCACTGAACAGAGATCCATTCTACTCCAAATAACCAAAAATGAACCTATTTCAGATAAGTAAATTGCTTGAAATCAAATGAAAAAAAGAGAAAGATCATTAGTTATAAAGTTTCATCCCTTTTAAAAGGTTTAAAACTTAGCTAAAAAATGTCACAGGAGCAAAAATGCAACCATAGCATTCTAGAAGAGCCATCATTACATGTTAAATAGCATGTGCCATATAATTAGGAAACAATTCCAAATTGAACCTAGCAAAGAAAAAATGAATTCTGAAAGTGACAATGTATAATAAAGTATAGCCGGACTATGCATTAACTGGAATAGCAATAATTACCTGACAAAAGGAACTCAGTGTTGCTGTTGATAAGCGTTGCATTCACCTTCCCCGTTGATACATTGTAGCTGCTAACTGTCAAATTCATTGGTTGATTCTTTCCTTTCAAATTGTAAAAGCCTTTCCATATATAATTCCGAGAGAACACATCATCTGGAACTGGAGAACCAGAAGAAATATTCATTATATTAAGGCAACTATTAAAAATGTTCATTCAAACGGAGAGAGTGTTAGCAAAGACTGAAATAATTTAATGGAATGAAGCTCATAGGTTAAAAAAAAGAAGATTGGGTCAAAACGAAAAAGTTTAAACAACAAGTCCCATAGTGAATCTTGAGCTTCATGTCAGTATAATTTATGGAGATGGAACCATGTAATTCTTGACTTCCAAAGACGTGATGCTACAATAAAATTGAAAACTTTCTGGCAAAGATCAGATTGGGATCCAAATAATAGACACCTTGTATTCAAATTATTTTTTAAGAAGGACATCCTCCTTCAATGTTTAGGTAAGGATGTGTAGAGTCCTTAGAGTGTTCTTCCCAAAAATCATGACTAAATTGACAACCAGTTGTTACCATTCTCCTTGTCAATAGAATATGTCACTCCCTACACAGTCTAACACGGTCAACACTAATTGGACACTATCAGACTGCATGAAAATACCCCAATGACAACAAAAATGTTAACACCTAATTGTCAATTTATTTCCAAATGTCTATATCTCTTGCTAGAATGAATAACAGAAGCACAACAAAGTTCCCAGGTCAGACAGGAGAATCTTCCAGGACTTATGATAATATCATCTACAGCATCAAAGCTCCTTTACATCTAGAAAAGGAACACCACTGAGCATGGTGTAGTTTCCAGGTTAGATAGGCGTATCTGCGAGGCCCTGTGATGACATCATCATCATCATCATCATCATCATCATCATCACAGGTCCTGTAATCTAGTAAAGCAACTGCCCAGAGCATCATTGCAGGTCCTTCAACTCACAACAGCATGGAGAAGAACTGCTAGATGAGCTCTCCATTGAGACTAGAATAGAATGGTGAGAGGAGGTCCTCCTCCTTTCTCTTCATTTGCACACCATTCCCTACTTTTATTCATATCTCATATATAAAGTACTGCAGGTAACACCACTATTACCTCATGTTAGAATGAGCGAATCCTAAAAGATTCAGGGATTCGGTATTCGGCCCGAATCCCACCGCGGGATTCGTGGATTTGGGCTGAATCACGAATCCCATTAAAGTCTATGGGAGACCCGAATCGTTTTGCAGGGGCAAGTTTGCCCCAACATGTGAAAACCTCAGAAAATGATGGAAACACCTTGGAAATGCATAGGAAACACCAGGGGCAGCATGTAGGGATGCCTCTGAGGCTCCCTAAGGGCTCATTTAGACGTCCGTTTGGTGTTGTCCGTGTTTTGCGGATCCGCAATTTGCGGATCCGCAAAACACGGACAGCGGCCCATGTGCAGTCCGCAATTTGCGGAATGCACATGATAGAAATGCCTTTTCCTGTCCGTGGATCTGGACAAGAATAGGACATGTTCTATTTTTTTGCGGACCCACGGAATGGAAGGGCGGATTCGGACGGCACACAGTGTGCCGTCCGCATCTTTTGCGGCCCCATTGACTGTGAATGGGTCCGCACCTGGTCCGCACCCAGTCCGCAAATTGCGGATCGGATGCGGACGATTTTTGTGGATGTGTGAATGAGGCCTGAGGCTGATGCTGCAGGTCCCTACCTTATGTAAATTTAGGTCACATGTCACTGCCAGCCAATCACTGCTGGGGAGGTATAGGGGCTGTTACATCACAGCAGGCGTTCCCACAGGCTTCCCTTTGATGCTGATTGGCTGAAAAAACCGAGCATTTCAAATTGGCAGTGACTCACGAATCTTCACGAATCCACGCTGCCTCGGGATGCCGAGCCGAAGCGGGCAAGATTCGTGCAAATCCCGAATCTTGCCACTCCGGCTCGCTCATCACTACCTCATGTACCTTACATGTACTTCACACAATAACCATAGTATATAACTGACTACATATATCTGTAAACTCTGCATCTATTATACAGTTTAATAGATGAGATGGACACAGGTATGTAGTATACACAGCAGTGTACTGATATGTGAGGTACAAGGTATCATAGATGTAGTGTGTTAATATATATTGCATATACAGTAGTGTACTGATATGAGGTACGAACTATAAGTTATACCTCACATATCAGTACACTGCTGTATATACTGACCAAGAACGGGTAGGCCCAATTTAGATTTCTTCTATGAGGCCCAGTGATTTCAATGTACGTCCCTGCCAATACACCTTTTTATGGGAATAAAGGGTCCTAAATTGGAAACAGTCAAAGCAGTGCTGCACAGGTCTCCAGCGCAGCAGGGACTTAGCTCTCACATGAGAGTCTTGTTCCTGCTTTAATGGCCACAATTGGCAAAGTGCCAATCTTGTCCATATAGTGACTGCAGCATCTAAGTAGTTACAGAGGGACAAGACTCCCTCTGTCTCCCATAAGTACCCCTTGAATGAGATCATGGGGTACCGAAGTCTGTTCACAGCACAGGCCCCACAGAACCCAGGCCTGCCTGCTGTGTTTCGCATCACACTGCGTCTCACTGCACACCCTGATATTGACTGACAGTATAAGGTATTGTACAGCATAAACTTTACAATGCATTATAGAAGAAATCAAAAGATTGTCTGCTACATTCCCCTTGTGGGACTAGTCAATGGTTAATTGTATTACATAAAATAAATCTCCAAGTTAAAAATACACACAAAAAAAGCGACCAAAAATGTACCCCATAATTATAGCGTTACAAAAAAGTTTTAAAAACGCCCATAAAAAATGGTGGACAGTGTGACATAGATTTGACAAGGTGGTTGGCAATCAACAAATTACACATCAAATGTGAGGATCACAGTCACTTCAAATGAACCTCAGGGATTCAAATTGGTGCTTTTTAGCACCAAATTTGTTGAGTCCTGTTCACCATGTCACTAGAAAACCCCTTCACCTGAGACCTACTTGCAGCCTACCGAACCCAGTGCCAACCATTTTATAGCGGCAGCGCTTGCTATTGCTGTTTAGTCCCTTTCACTGGAATGGGACTGAGCTGCACCTAGGTCACATGACCAATGAATGTAACATTACAAGGCCTGAACAGAGGCCTAAGCGCTCACAGAGTACCTTAGCCTCTTCATATAGTTAATTGGCATGGGTGCTAGAAGTTGAAATATCAACGGATCTGATATTGATGACCTATCCTGAGTATAGGCCATCAAACACGCAGAGAACTACTTTGATAAGGCTTCATTCACATGTCCACAAGTGTTTTGCGGTCCACAAATTGCGGATCTGCAAAACACGGACACCGGCCATGTGTGTTCCGCATTTTGCGCACCACACATGGCCAGCTCTATAACAGAAATGCATGTTCTTGTCCATGGCTGCGGACAAGAATAGGGAATGTTCTACTTTTTTGCGGGGCAAAATTGTGGAACGGATGCGGACAAATTTCCAGGAAGTGTGAATGGACCCTAAAGCTGGAAAAACACACTGTCCTGTTCTTAGGCAAATTTCATGAAATCCCTAAGAACCTCTCTAAAAAGCAAGAAAAAAAATAGTTTATGGTTTACCTTTTCGATATACAGCCTTCTATTTAGTTTTACTATTTTAAAAATTCTGCTTGTTTTTTTGCATGGGAAAAAAAGGAAAAATACTATTTTTGAAGTAAGCCTAGTTTCACACTTATGGCTGCCTCTCTGGTAGGCTGTTTCGGCGTAGAACATGAAATAAGCCAACTATCATCCAGGCAAAAAATCAAATTGTCAGATCACAAGGCATAAGTAATTGGTCATACATGTTTCTTTACTGTTCAGTCACCATAAATGTATACAATGCATAAGAAATTAGAATACAATTTCATTTCCCAATTATCCTAAAAGCTTTAGGTTTTTATTCCATTACTATAATCACATTGACCAGATGAATTATGTATCAAGGCAGTCTCTTTTTTAAGTGTATCATTTACAAACTAAATGTACCTAATGTATTCAGGAAAAACAAGGTAACGTAAATAACTAAAACTATAGCACTACAACTACTAAAAATAAAAAAAACTTCACATTGTAGGTCCATTGTTCGACACGCTGTTCATACTAGAATAACACTTGGATATAATCCTTTGAACTGAAATATTTTTTATTCTTAACTTTTAAAACTGTAAAACTGGTGAGTACCGGTGACGAGCAAATCAATTAGCCCATTTTGTGACTAATTAACTTGATGCTATGTGGGAAAATCGTTTTCGCATTTCACGGTGTGTTAGATTCACAGCTTTGCGCATGATTTAGGGAACTGTTAGTGAACTGAAATGGCAATGTGTTTTGATTTCTTCACGAGTTTCCTTGTAAATGGAAAGTAATATATTTAAAATGAGCAAAAATTATTAAAAATCACAATACTAAACAATAAACAACATTTGTTTGAAATCTTTTAGATTTTAACCTTTAGTCTTAAAAGGTACTAAAAGTTTACTATACTTACCGCTTAGTTTTGGACCTGGAGTCCCCATAACTGGCTTTGTTTTATTCTCGAATGGCTTAGAACCAGCTAGAAAAATATATAAAATATCGGTTCAGTAAAACATTTATAGGATACTGATTTTCGTTATATGCATTGCTTACAATATCATATTTATATTTTTCATAATAAATGTATTTCTTAAATATTTGTAACCTGGAGATGAATTGCAGTAAAATTAATCAAATGTATGGATTACATATTCAATCCCCAGAATAAGTATTTAACAGCAACAAGTGGGTCACAATTGTAAAGTGGAAAGAAATTTATTGGATCATTTAAACTTTTTTGTAATAATAAAACTGAAAAGTGGGGCGTGCAAAATTATTTGGCCCCCTTGCAATAATACTTTGCTGCGCCACCTTTTGCTGTGATTACAGCTGCAAGTCGCTTGGGGTATGTCCCTATTAGAGATGAGCGAATCATTCAAACAATTATTCGCCGAACATTCGCCGAAGTTTTCCTAAGATTCGTATTTTCGACGAATAGATTTGTTGTATTTGCGTACAAAATATACATTATTATGTGCTATTAGCGAACATTCGCGCACTAATAACGCACGTACAGTTAAAAAATGTACCCAACTTCTTAGAAGAGATACGTATGAGCGTACAAATAGCTTACGAATCCTCAGCGTACTATTGTCTACGCAATTACGTAATACGCAGGCATGTACAACGAGAGGCCGCGGTGTGCCCTCCTCAGACGCAGAGTGAATATTCGAAAATGGCATCCAGACGATCCTCATCATTTAGCTCTGCTGCACAGCTGAAATACATAGTCCGGCTGTTGGACCGCCAGGATTACGATTTACGATGGCACACACCACCACCCGAACCAGCATAAAAAGGAGGTGATGCAGCAGGTGATCCGAGGCTTGCGCAATCGTTTTGACACCTTACGGACCTCGGGCCAGATCCAGTGTAAATGGTCAGATTTGAAATCGCCCTCAGAGGCAGTATGTATATTTGAGGTAGAACAAGTAAGGTGCTGTCTATCCGGCTATGGGCATAGTACAATCATCCACAATACTATAAAGTGAATATGAGGACCCATTGTGGTACCTGTAAAGAAATACACACAATCAGCAACATACTTGAAAACGTTGCTGAAAGGTAAAAACATTAGCTCAAACAATCCAGTCCAAACAATATAGTGCAAATACATTATATGTATAATGCAAACATTTTAAATATCACCTACCTAGTCTGCTCATGGACACGTTTAAGTCTCTTTTCTTCTTTTTGACGCTTGTCATAGAACTGGAGCAGAGTCCCAAACTCAGTTGCAATTTGTAATCCACATAGGTAAAATTGTAATCCAAATGGGTAAAAAAATAGCAGCAAAGGTTCCTTAACCCCTTCACGCTATATGACGAGTATACTCGTCATGGAGCACTGCTATTTAACGCTCCATGATGAGTATACTCGTCATTACATTAAACTGTCACCATGTCTGCTGACATGGTGACAGTGCTGAGACCCCGGCTGTTACTTACAGCCAGGGGTCTCAGCTTACCAGCCCGAGACCAATGGGGGCGGTCCCGGGCTAGCGATCGCTGTGATTGGCTAGTCTATACAGACTAGCCAATCACAGCGATGCAATGCTTTTTAATGTAAAAAAATAAAAAATAAATAATTTTTTCAAAATGTATATTCTATATACACCCCCCCACCCCAGATCGCTATTTGTAGCCATTTTTAAGGGGGGTGGGGGGGCGTAATGTGCGGCGGGCGGGCGGTATGGCGGCGGCATCGCCGCGCATTGATTTTCAGGATGGCCGAGCGGGTGAAGCAGAGTATCAGCATACAGCTGATACTCTGCTTCAAACTACTGGTGCTGACGCCGATGTCAGCAGTTTAACCCCTTCCATGCCGGTCCGTAGGGACGCGTGGCAGTGTAACTGTAGTGTATTATAGAACAATCAGACCCACTGGTTCTTCAAGAACCAAGTGGGTCTGAGTCTAAAAAAGTGTAAAAAAAAAAAAAGTTAAAAAAAAAAGTTAAAAAAAAGTTTTTAAAAAAATCCTATTTTTTCCCCCCAAAACTCAAATTTAAAATTAGTAAAAAAAGAAAAAAAATACCCCAATCATGTTAGGTATCGCCACGTTCGTAACAACCTGCTCTACAAAAATATCACATGCCCTGAACCCTCAGGTGAACACCGTAAAAAAAAAAATAAAAAAAAAAAACGGTGTCAAAAAAGCCATTTTTTGTCACTTAACATCACAAAAAGTGCAATACCACGCGATCAAAAAGGCGTATGCCCCTTAAAATAGTACCAATCTAACCGTTACCTCTTCCCGCAAAAAATGAGCCCCTAACTGAGACAATTGCCCGAAAAATAAAAAAACTACAGCTCTCACACTATGGAGAGACTAAAACATGATTTTTTTGTTTAAAAAAATGATATTATCGTGTAAAACTTAAATAAAAAAAACTATACATGTTAGGTATCACCACATCCGTAACAATCTGCTCTACAAAAATATCACATGAGTTAACCCCTCAGGTGAACACAGTAAAAAAAATAAAATAAAAACGGTAAAAAAAGCCATTTTTGTCACTTTAAGTCACAAAAACTTTAATAGCAAGCGATCAAAAAGGCGTATGCCCCTCAAAATAGTACCAATCTAACCGTCACCTCTTCCCGCATAAAATGAGCCCCTACCTGAGACAATTGCCCAAAAAATAAAAAAACTACAGCTCTCAGACATTGGAGAGATTAAAACATGATTTTTTTGTTACAAAAATGATATTATTGTGTAAAACTTAAATAAATAAAAAAAACTATACATGTTAGGTATCGCCACGTCCGTAACAACCTGCTCTACAAAAATATCACAGGAGTTAACCCCTCAGGTGAACACAGTAAAAAAAATAAAAATAAAAACTGAGCCAGAACAGCCATTTTTGGTTACCTTGCCTAACAAAAAGTGTAATATAAAGCGATCAAAAATCATATGTAACCCAAAATAATATCAATAACACTGTCACCTTATCCCTTAGTTTCCAAACTATGGGCACTTTTTGGTTGTTTCTACTGTAGGGGTGCATCAGTGGGGCCTCAAATGGGACATGGAGTCTGAAAACCAGTCCAGCAAAATTTGCCCTCCAAAAACCATTTGGCGCACCTTTCCTACAGTAGTTTACAATCATATGTGGGGTGTTTCTGTAAATCGCAGAATCAGGGTAATAGTTTTTGAGTTTTGTTTGTCTATTAACCCTTGATGTGTTACAGGAAAAAATGGATTAAAATGGAAAATCTGCCAAAAAAGTGAAATTTAGAAATGTCATCTCCATTTTCCTTTAAATCTTGTGGAAGACATAAAGGGTTAACAAAGTTAGTAAAATTAGTTTTGAAAACCTTGAGGGGTGTAGTTTCTAAAATGGGGTCATTTATGGTGGTTTCTATTATGTTAACCCCACAAAGTGACTTCAGAACTGAACTGGTGCTTAAAAAAAATGGTTTTGGAAAATTTCTTAAAACATTTTAAGAATTACTTCTAAAATTCTAAGCCTTCTAACGTCCCCAAAAAATAAAATTATATCTACAAAATGATGGTAACATAAAGTAGACATATGGGAAATGTAAAGTAATAACTATTTTGTGAGAAATCACAATGTGCCTTAAAAGCAGAGAAATTCAAAGTTTGAAAATTACAATTTTTTTCCAAATTTTCTGTAAATTTAGGATTTTTTAATAAATAAAGGTGATTTATATTGACTCAAATTTACCACTGTCATGGAGTACAACGTGTCACGAGAAAACAATCTCAGAACGGCTTGGATAAGTAAAAGTGTTTCAAAGCTATTACCACATAAAGTGACACATGTCATATTTCCAAAATTTGGCCTGGTCCTTAAGGAGAAAAATGGCTATGTCATGAAGGGGTTAAAAAACCCTCCTTCAAGGGGCTCCCCAATAACCTGAAAAGGGGGAAAAAAGGGATGAGGCACAGGTCTGCACAACTTGGTTAAAACTTTTTTTTTGATGGGGGATTCCTGACAATCCATGGCCAGGACAAACGCAGGGCAACAAAAATAAAAACACACGCCAATTAGTGCTCACCCTTCAGGTTAAGTCCACGTTGTGGCTCCCATAACAGCTGCAGGATCCTTACTTAAGGGCCAGCAGGTCCTCTTCACTGCTGCTGGAGCTAAAAGACATGAGAGGGCGCTCCTGCCTCATTAAAGCGACAGTGGCTGCGGCCGTGGCAACTTGGGCCTTGCTCATTACCTTGTAGTGGCCAGATCCTCCCGCCGGCATACAAGGTGACACAATCTCCGGCTGTAAGGGCTCTGGAAACGGTCTTCCGCGAGTGGCAGACTGTGTGGCCTGCACCTGCCATGGCAGTTGGTATTGTACCACCGATGGCTGGTACACACAACTGTTGGTGGTCATCTGTCCCACATGGTGGCAAATCGGGTATTAGGGGTTCCAGCTGAGCTTGGAAATGGGATTTCTCATCAGATCGCAGAGTCCCATAGGAACACTGAGCCTTTTCTGTGGCCTGGGCCTCCTCACTCCAGTCTTCCGGGGGCGCTGCAGGAGTAGCTGGTCGCTTAAGGAGTTTCACCCCAGTAGCAAATGGGCCTTGGAGCCACCTCATGGGGGTATACTCCACGTAATCCCCTGCGTGGAGATTGTGGCGGACGGGCAGAATATACGGCCGCTTTACAGAATGGCGGTTCACATATAACTCTTCCGCCGTCTCCTCATCGCCGATAAAACCTACTCCCCGTTCCACATTGAACCAAATAACGGTGTAATCAACACCTGAACAACCCACTCCTCTACCAGCTTTTTGTATTCCCAGAGGGTCAGGGCGTTCCGGGTGACAGCCTCGGGGACCATAGAATTTTGACGAAGAAAGTAGTCCTTCCGCGGCAGAGCGGTAACTCTTGCCACCTCCGCCATGTCAGCCAGCGGAGTGAACACCTCAGCGGGAACCTCAACCGACTTCTTAGGCTGCCGAACATATTGAGAGACGTAGATCTCCTCCGGTTCTTTCTCCTCATAGGGGTCAGTGCCCCACACCTTGCCTCCCCAGTCTGGACCTCGCTGTGTCACCATCTTAATTTCCTGAGTTGCCTCGTCTTCCTCGTGTGCTGGAGAAGGGGGTGGAGCTTCCAGGGAGGACAGGGAGGAGTCTGCATTGCAAATGAATTGAATTTGTACGCAAAAGCGTATAGAGTAACTTATATGTAGCAATAGCGTATAATTGATAGGACAAACTACGTAGCGAATGCGTACAAAGCCGAATTGAATCACCTAATATTCGGATTTGCTTTTCAGCTAAAACTTCCCAAGATTCGATACGAATCAACGAATAGACAAATCGATTCGCTCATCTCTAGTCCCTATCAGTTTTGCACATCTAGAGACTGAAATTCTTGCCCATTCTTCCTTGCAAAACAGCTCAAGCTCTTTGAGGTTGGATGGAGAGCGTTTGTGCAGTTTTCAGTTCTTTCCATATATTTTCAATTGGATTCAGGTCTGGACTTTGACTTGGCCATTCTAAGACCTGGTTACGTTTATTTTTGAACCATTCCATTGTAGATTTTGCTTTATGTTTGGGATCATTGTCTTGTTGGAAGATAAATCTCCATCCTAGTCTCAGGTCTTTTGCAGACCCCAACAGGTTTTTATCCAGAATGGTCCTGTATTTGGCTCAATCCACTTCCCATCAATTTTAACCATCTTCCCTGTCCCTGCTGATTAAAAACAGGCCCAAACCATGATGCTTCCACCACCATGTTTGACAGTGGGGATGGTGTGTTCAGGGTGATGAGCTGTGTTGCTTTTTACGGATTTTGGTTTTATCTGACCAGAACACCTTCTTCCACATGTTTGGTGTGTCTCCCAGGTGGCTTGTGGCAAACTGTAAACCAGACTTTTTATGGATATCTTTGAGAAATGGCTATCTTCTTGCCACTCTTCCATAAAGGTCAGATTTGTGAAGTGGTGGACTTATTGTTGTCCCATGGACAGACTCTCCCACCTCAGCTGTAGATCTCTGCAGTTCATGCAGAGTGATCATGGGCCTCTTGGCTGCATCTCTGATCAGTCTTCTTCTTGATTGAGATGAAAGTTTAGAGGGATGGCCAGGTCTTGGTAGATTTGCAGTGGTCTGATACTCCTTCCATTTCAATATGATCGCTTGCACAGTGCTCCTTGGGATGTTTAAAGCTTGGGAAATCTTTTGGTACCAAATCCGGCTTTAAACTTCTCCACAACAGTATCACGGACCTGCCTGGTGTGTTTCTTGGTCTTCATGATGCTGTCTGTGCTTTAAACAGAACCCTGAGACTATCACAGAGCAGGTGCATTTATACGGAGACTTGATTACATACAGGTGGATTCAATTTATCTTCATCAGTCATTTAGGACAACATTGGATCATTCAGAGATCCTCAATGAACTTCTGGAGTGAGTTTTCTGAACTGAAATTAAATGGGCCGAATAATTTTGCACGCCCAACTTTTCAGTTTTATTATTACAAAAAAGTTTAAATGATCCAATAAATTTCGTTCCACTTAACAATTGTGACACACTTGTTGTTGATTCTTCACCAAAAATTTTAAATGTTATATCTTTTTGTTTGAAGCCTGAAATGTGGCAAAAGGTTGAAAAGTTCCAGGGGGCTGAATACTTTCAAAAGGCACTGTACATGACCTTAATCCCAATATTTTTCATTTGTCTCCTTCCTATTCCCTAGTCCTAAACCTTTATGCCTCTAATCTTTTCCCTCTTGTAAATTCAGTGAATCTTCCATACTAAACCTCCCACCCCAATCCTTGTCTTTTTTCCTAAAAGGTGTTTTCCAAAAAAAGCTCTCTCCTTATCACAGCTCAGAAGGCAGTTAAAGGATGAACTGAGCAAGTGCGTCCTTCTCAGTGAGCCAGACAAAGAAATAAGATAAACAACAGCAGGTGGTGCTATACAAATAAATTATATCTGATATTTTCACTTCAGATACATATTGTTTGAATGGAGGAGAATGAGTGAAGTCTGGTAACCTGACCCTACATCAGCTTGCAGCTTTTGGACACACCTCTGTGTGGACCGAGCAAAAGACTTGGCCAACAAGGGAATACGGCTTATTAAATACAGAAAGTTGTGTAGAATATAGTTATGTAGACATCTTACATACATATTTGTTAACAGTAGCCAGAAAGTGGCCAAAGGAACTGGAAAATAATGTATTCATTCTATGAACTACACAAAAAATGAGGGGACTTTCATTACAAATATGGGAAATTTATTTTGTTAATAGCACAATGTGCAATATATATATATATATATATATATATATATATATATATATATATACATATTTTTAATTGTTATTTTGATATATGGGATGTATGGGTCATAGTCAGGACTATAAGATGAAGTTTGATATAAGGTGGTACTTTTTTATTTTCTTTTTTATTTTATTTTACAATTTCTGCTCCCTAAGGTCATGCAAAATCGTTTGGTACATCTAACTGCATTTTTTTTACATTTATTGCTAATTTTTCCTGCAACTGAGGGTAATTGGCTGGACATTTATGGTCTATAGGCAGTTAAGATCTGGTGAAAGAGACGCATTTAAATACAATTGTTGTAGAAAGCAAACTTTTTAAAATGATTTTTGGCTATTTTTAATTTTCTTTTTGTCAGCATTACGTCATCAAAACAGAATTATTGTTCTTCTGTATGTAGATAGGTAATCTATTGTAAGTTTACTGTTGCTGTGGGATGATGTCTAAAACATCATTGTCATTTAAATAGTAGGTGTAGAATTGGGATAACAGTACAGTATAATAGCTCTATTGTTCTTTTGATAGACCTACATCAAGATGTCCACAGAAGAGCACTGAATTAAATATGGTTATGTTTGATGCTTCAATTGAGTCAACTCAACACACTACCCTATTTGGCGTCCCTGATGATCTAAGAATATTAAAGGCTATGGACACTTTGGGTGGCATTTTTGTAAAAACTGTTGCATTGTACTGATTTTGAGCTACAAATATTTTTTCAATTGGTTTATATTAAAAATATGGAGCCCCTTTCTCTGTGCGGCCTTCTGATTCTCTAGTAGCATGCTCTGTGTTTTTATTGTGTACTGTCAGGCAGCTGATGGCTTCTTATCTCTGATCTCTGACCTTATAAACATTATAGCTCAATTCTTATCTTACTAATAAGAATGAGGCTTAAATAAGTATTTATGACCTTTTAGTAATTTACAGATGAGGGTAATTAGATGACCGGCACAAAGTGAAAGTACGATTATCATAGCTATTCCGAAGTTACCCCTTTTATAAGAATGACCAACTGAAAAATAATTGGAAGCCCAAAATGAGTAAAATACAATTATAAAGAATGCTCCCGAAGGTGTACATAGCTTTTAAAGAATGTCTGTTGTGCTGAAAGTCTGAACAAAGGAAAAAAATAAAAAGCCAAAACAGGAATCAAAAATGTACAAAGTGACTTGCAAAACTATATCCAGAAAACCATCCACTCTATTTATTAAAAAAATATTCCCATATATGTGATTAACAAAAATTTGGATGAAATTATTCCTTTTAATTTTAGGTTCAACTTATAGCTAGAGGAAGTGCATTTCTAAAACATTGTCATATTACACATTTCTATTACACATGGCAGCTTTAATTTCTCTTTTTATTCTGTTCACTTCTTTGCAGTAACAGGCCCTGGTGATACTGGTCCAAAGGGCCATTCTGTCAGATCTTGTAGATTATAGATAAATCTGTGTGTGTCTTAGATTATCTTGTAGAGCACAACCTCTGGCCCTTTTATGTATTAGGTCTACTACTCCCATGAGACTAGTAATTATTCACCGGTTTGACTGCACCTTTGTAGTCTCTAAACCAACTGAAATAGCAAAAGAAAAGCCAAACCTAGTTTGACCGTTATCCCTTGAGGCACAACGTAGCTTTATAAACCACTAATAGCAATAAAATAGAAAAAACACACAAGAAATTGTCATACTATAGAGACAAAAATATAGCTATATAGAGGGATGACTTCAAGTTGTGAGGGAAATTAATGCAATTCACAGAATTTCTGATAACTTTCTCTAAAAACTTCATAAACTAATCAATTGCCATTAATTGTGGAAGCAGACACTGCATGGACCTCTATATTATCCCTGAAGAGTTAAGAGCATGCCGCCACCATCTTGATTGAAGATCCCGTGATAAATCTTGTGCACGGTGACATATGTCATCACCAAACTGGCTGATGTGATAACGTCATCATGCACCATGGGAGATTTCACGCTGGGCGGTGACAGGCTTTTCTCGATGAGTATGAGGTAAATATGATTTTATTTCATTTTTTCATAGACCTTAATATTAATGTCAAATGCCGTGATCAGCAATGAATGCGGCATGAGGGGTTCAATGACTCTGAAGTTGATGCTGATTCTTTAAGTTTACTCATTTTGATGCCATGGTCAATGCCGCACATGGCATCTAACTAGAAATTTGGAGAGGACTCCCTGTTGATGTGATCATAAGGTACCAAGAGGAGGGAGTTAACATGGCAGTTCAGGCAGTCCCCTACCATAGATTAAAAAATAAATAAGTAAATCAAATGGAAGTAGAAAAAGTCAAATTTTCTCCCCTTCAGATGCCTGTATTTTGTTAAAAATGTGTTGTTGTTTTTTAAGACCATATCTGTAAAGGTCCATATAATAAAATTAAATCAATAATCTCATAAAGTGAAAATTTTAAAAAATATATAAAAAATGCCACAATTGCAATTGTTCAAATGATTTCTCAAAAATCTTGAATAAAATAGTTGTATGTACCTAAAAATAGCAACAACAGAATTGAAAATTTACCCTGCAAAAATTTAGGTCATACATCTCTGTCAATGGGAAAGTAGGAAGGTTATGGGTCTTTAAATGCAGAAAAACAGCACTAAAATCAAGTATTTTTTATTATGCAAAAGTAGAATATAATAAAAACTATACAAATTTGGTACACTTTACTGACTAGTAGAGTTAAAAGACAAACAAACAAAAAACTTTCTCCCAAAAACAAGCCTATTTGGCTATTTTGATGGGAAAAAGTTAAGGCTTGAATAACTTTAAAAATGAAATAAGAGGTGAAAAAAACACTTTGACCCAGTGGCCTACCTGCAATAAAGGTAGACCACGCGACTGCTATAGTAGGCAGGGGCACAGAACACTGCATTTTCATGCAGCCACCACTAGAGGGAAGTTACCGTATTTTTCGCTTTATAAGACGCACTTTTTCCCCCCCAAAAGTAGGGGGAAAATTGAGGTGCGTCTTATAAAGCGAATACAAGTGAGTGCTTCCATTTTCCACTTGTATGTATAAGGTGCCGGGACCCCTATCGGACCTCAGATCAGACCACCCAGCCAATAAGGATAAAATAAAAACCTCTCTTACTTGCCCTGTGCCGCGTCTCCGCTCCGGGTCCGGCACTCCCCTGTCTTCCCGGGCCGGCGCTGCATTGTCCTGACCGCGTACAGCATCAGGACGTAGTGCGCGCACTATGACCTGATGTTGCACACAGTCAGGTGATAGTGCAGCGCTGGCCTTAGAAGCCAGAGGAGCGCCGGACGCGGAGCGGAGCCGCGGCACAGGATAGGTAAGAGAGGTTTTTATTTTATCCTTATGGACTGGGTGGGCTGATCTAAGGTCTGATTCGGGAATATTCATTTAATATGGGGGCTTATGGGCTGATATCAGGTCTGATGGGGGTGTGACATGGAGGGCTGACGGCGTTCTGACATGGAGGCCTGATATGGGGGTCTGATGTGATGTCCTGAAATTGTAGGGGGATCTGATATGAGGTGTGATGAAAAATTATTTTTTCTTATTTTCCTACTCTAAAATCTGGGGCGCGTCTTATCATCAGGTGCGTCTTATAAAGTGAAAAATATGGTAAATGCAAAGAGAATATTAAAGTTCCATTGTAGCTCTCCCTAGTGGTGATTGTAATAGAAGAGAAGCAGGGGATTTATCAATGTATTCTTTCCAGCTTTGTGCTGTAAATACACTGAGAAATTTGATGCTCAGATTGAGCTCCCTTTATTTGAAATATCTATTCCACTTTTTGTGACATAGTCAGATAAAATGGGTGAGGCCAAAGGCAAAGTTTTTTTAAATTATAATTTGTATTTAATTAAAATTTCTTCCACTTGATAAAAAAATAATAATTTGTCAGAAATCTGGGGCATTGCACATCTTCTGCATAGTCTGGGAGTGACTGATACACTGGGAAACTAGGTGCAGGGAACCCATACTAAGTTTTGCCCTGGGGCACTATGAGATCTGCATACGCCCCTGCTCTATCCTGATGCCCAATATAGGCTGCATCCTTAAGGGTATAATATTTGGCTCATAATACTGAACATTTTTAAATAAAAGTGTTAAAATCTGATTTACATTTTTTCATTTTCATGGAGATCATTGTGATGAATGAAGGCATTAAAAAAACAAAAATCTCACATTTCATTTTCCTGCCAAGTACAAATAATTCAAATGTTTCAAGACAAGTAATATTACATTACCTGTGCAAACTGGAACTTTTCCGCTCCATGTGTTATCTGGCTGGCAAATTCTGTGCTCAGTCCCTCCCGAGAGAAGATATCCCGGCTGGCAAGTGTAAATTAATGTATAACCAAGTGACGGAAGATCTATTCCAACAACATTTGAATGTAATGGAGATTCTGGCTGCTTGCAGCTGTGGGCTGTAGAATAAACAACTGGTAAGCAACAGAGCTAAAACTCATTACTATTATTTATCTAGGAAATTGCAACAATGTTTTATAGTTTGCAAAAGAACTTGGATCATTTAGATGCTATGTGGAATACATCTCCAAATTGACATGGTAGGAACCTGCTTTATAAGAACAAAAGATAGACAAAACTCTGCACACGGCTACCTCCATCAGTCACATAGAATGGATTGGCAGTGTACCTACTCAATCGCCATGCCATTCAAACAGGGGTGCCCACTTTTCCATGAGGGGGACACCCCTCCTAGCAATCAGACAATCATCTTATGGATATCGGATACGCATTGATTGTGGGAAGACCCATTTAGACATCACCTCAAGTTTCAGCTTGATGTGATGGGAGGAGTGATATATTGGGGTCAAGAGTGGAGATCAAATTTTTGTTAAAAAAGCAAATATGGTTAAGAATCACTTAACAAAAATTACCAATTATTAAAGTGTATCTAAACTTTTAATATTTTTTTAACAGCCAAAAATGTCCTCATAATTTCTTTTTATATACTTTATTGATTTTATAGTTTTAAAAGTAAAACAGACCCCAAGGTTTGGGCCTTTCTGCAGTGCTTTTCACTGAAGAGCATACAGAATATCTGTAATATAGCAAATATGCGGAGTACGGATTCTGTATTATATAGTATGTGCTATGCTGCAGTAAACACTGTACAGTCAGGAGCACACCTCACCACTTCTACATGTTCCCACCTTTAAAACCTCTATGACCGGCTTTAGCGCAGTGAGGACAGGCAGGAGATCTGCATAGCACATTGCTACATCTGCCTATTCTCAACTCCCTTAAACCCCTTAACGCATAATGCCATACATGTATGGCATTATTTGTCTACATTTGTAAAGAGCGGGCTGCTGAGGTGAGGCCACTCCATACACTTAGTTACTCTTTTAGAGGGTTGAGCATAAGAAAATGCTAATTCACATAAGTGATGTGACTTTAAGTTTAGAATTTAAAAAATAATTATATCAATGTCAAGCATTCTCCAAAACTTACGGATACACTCTGTTGGCATGCCACTCCAGGTCAGGTCTGGAAGACAAGTACGTGTGGTGGATCCATGCAAGATATATCCTTTTTTGCATGAGAATTGAACAACTCTTCCAACCTGACAAAAAGATAAAACCACAAAATTAAAATACATGACAAAACGGATTGTTAATATGATGGCTATTTAGCAAAAGTTATTAAAAAGTTAAAGCTTCCCTCTAAAAGGATATGTCATCAGGAAAACCTCTGTCCATATGGGGTTGTCCTACTAGAGCATATAGACAACATACACAGTCGAGTCACATTATTATAACTACCAGCTAA
Source organism: Rhinella marina (assembly GCA_900303285.1). Classification (NCBI taxonomy): domain Eukaryota; kingdom Metazoa; phylum Chordata; class Amphibia; order Anura; family Bufonidae; genus Rhinella; species Rhinella marina. The sequence continues at coordinate 35,639 of ONZH01027763.1, forward strand.
TATCCAGAATAACTACTGTGTGCAGCATGGACAGCAGTTAGATGGGTTGGGAGTGACCCAATAAGGAACTAGTAGGTTGTTACAAGTATCTGGAACCATGCTGCTTGCAGTGTATCACACAACTGCTGGAGGGCGCGTGGAGGAGTGGAAGAGTGTGGATCCATAGAGCAAACACAACAATCAAGGTGGTCCCACAGAAGCTCAATTGGGTTTAAGTCTGTAGAATTATGGGGCCAGGGTAGTACTTGGAAGTCTTGGACATGCTCTTCCAACCAATATTGGACATTTCTAGACATGTGACATGATGTATTGTCTTGCTGGAAGATCTTTTCACCTCAAGGAAGACTCTCAGCATGTTTGGATGTACGTGATCTGCAAGGATGGACTCATACCCAAATCAGTTTTGAGTGCCTTCTGCATGTATCAGTGAGCCCAGAAAATGCCACAAAAACATTACTCGTTTGTCCACTTGTTTTCACCATGGCAGCATGCAAACAGTTCAAAGATTGCTCAGTTTCAGAAATATTGCCACTAGTGTTGATCGAGCACCGTAATGCTCGAGTGCTCTGGCCGAACACTAGGTGGTGCTCGAGTGCTCGGCCGAGCACTCGAGTATAATGGAAGTCAATGGGATAACCCGAGCACTAAACCAGGCACCCCCTGCTCTGAAGAGGGGAGGGTGTCTGGTTCATAGGGAAAGTAAAATTATGAGAAAATGGTGGAAATTCCACAAATAACACCGAAGTTGCTGCTGGGAACGATGTTGTCCGAGTATTACGCCACTTTTACGGAATGACAAGAATACCCCCAAAACCGAAGATAACATCGATTTTAGAGGAAATATTGTTAGGTAACATATATTTTCTTGTACGGAAAGCGCAAGTGCTGCCAAGAAAGAGGGACTCCGATACAACCAGTATATCACATAAAGGAGGGCCTCATTCACATTGTGGTACAATTGTTCATGTCGTGGGACTTACACTCATAAAGCCTATGCACAAATGGAAAGGGCTGACAAAAATTGCAAGGAACAGGCACTCCAATACACCCTTTATTACACATAAAGGAGGGCATCACACACACCCTTAAAAAATTTTGATTGATGGCCTGCTGCTGACACTCAAAAACAATAGGAGTGACGTGCTACTGCTGAGCTGACCGTCTAAAACATTATGGTTGAAGGCCTGCTGGTGAGCTGACCATATAAAACACTATGGTTAAGGGACTGCTGGTAAGGTGACCGCCCAAAACATTATGGTTCCAGGCCTGCTAGTGAGCTAACCATCTAAAACATTATGGATGAGGGCCTGCTGGTGAGCTGACCATCTAAAACACTATGGTTGAGGGACTGCTGGTGAGCTGTCCCTCCAAAACATTATAGTTCCGGGCCTGCTAGTGAGCTAACCGTCTAAAACATTATGGCTGAGGGCCTGCTGGTGAGCTGACCGTCTAAAACATTATGGTTATGGTAATGTCGACTTGATTAACGTCAGAAAAAATGACACCGGATGTCAGCCTATATAGGATACAGTAACGTTATAATGCACAAGCCGCGCAGGTAATGTCGACTTGATTAACGGCAGAAAAAATGACACCGGATGTCAGCTATATAGGATACAGTAACGTTACAATGCACAAGCTGCGCAGGTGGTGTTAAGGTCAGGCGAACTTGCGTTATTTTTGCCCCAAAAGAAAAAAATATATTGCAGCCAGATGTAACAATAGTCCTTAAAATGACTTTTGGGTCTTTTCAACAGAACAACTAGCCCTGCCTAGCCAAATCCTATCCCTACACTATCTGTGCCTCCTTGCGCAAACGTTATACAACAGACGCAGCGCAGGTACTGTGGCCTTGATTAGCAGCAGAAAAAATGACAATGGATGTCAGGTATATAGGATATAGAAAGGATTAGAATGCACAAGCTGCGCAGGTGGTGTTAAGGTCAGGCCACCTTGCAACATTTTTAACCCCCAAAAAATAAAAAATATATTGTAGCCAGATATCACAATAGCCCTTAAATTGGCTTCTGGGTCTTTTCAACAGAAATACTAGCCCTTCCTAGCCAATAATACTAATTGCCACCCTACTCGCTGCCAACGTCGATATTTAGAAATACCCTTTATGACTCAAAATCATGTAAAGAGTTACTCCCATTTGGTACTCTTAACCTCTCCAGTGTTTACACAGTCAACTATTCATTTGACTGGTCACCTGGTAATGCTGTAATTCTTTTGCAAGAGATGTGGCATTCCCTGACCATAACAGCTGGTGGCAGGGGTTTGAGAATCCTATAGAACCCATACAATACACGAATAAATATGTAACTGCATCATACAATTGTCATCTAAATAAGATATTCAACATTTTACCTGAAAGCCATAAGTATTATTTTGGAAACCATGACGTGGCGTCCCTGGGTTTACACAAGATGTCAAGGTAGGTTCTGATGAAGAAATTAGAATATCAGTGGAACCATTTTTAAAAGCAACACACGTTATAATATGATACATTTTGGAAGAATTATAGTATTGAAGCCCGTAATGTTGTCACTATTGTATCCAATTTTCAATATTCAAAAAAGTAATTTTTAATTAAAAAAGGGGTGAAAATGTAAATCTCACCCATATTTTTTTATATACAAAATTTTGACTTAACTTTAATGACAAAACTGAGCTTCACTTGATCAATAAGTGCATAAAAATATAGTTATGTTAACCTGTTCCTTCAAAAAATATTAGCTATGCCCTGAAATCCCTTGGCATGCACAGATGCCTCATGGGCTTTTGAGTTGTAAAATAAAATCCAAATTAAAGAGAAAAAAGATCCAGCACAACCTAGGTGGTTCTTTCCCAAAGTATACAGTATGTAATGACCCTATTAGACAGCATGAATTTTGGGAAAATTATCGGGTTCAAGAGTTCATAGGAACGCTCATTTTTGGCCCATATGGCTCATGATTGGCCTGTATAATCGAGCAGCCAATTAGCACATCTCTTGTGTAATCAGGGATGTCCTGCTAATATTCATTAGATATGAACGAGGGAGGAATGATTGCGGAATATTCAATTTGCATCAGCCTATGTAATCAGGCCAGTGCAAATGATCGCAGATGGATGGGTCCATAGGTGATTGCACCGGCCGAACATTGGGCAGTGCAAATTTATAGTGATACTGGCCTTACATATGCCATGAGACAGAACCACTTAGATTTGAAACATGAAACTATTTAAGAATCTAATCTTAGCATTTTCAATTCATGCTTTTATAAAGGTTACTTAAAGTTTGGAGATCTTAAATGAATCAGTGCTGGATCTTTTCTATTTCATTTTGGATCCTACCGATCTATCTATCTATCTATCTATCTATCTATCTATCTATCTATCTAGACAAACAAAATGAAAGCGGCACAGCTAAACAGAAGAAGTAAAATGGTGTTCCAGCAGCTGAGGATGTGATCCAATCCAAAAATATAAAATAAAAATAATTCCACAGCACTCCCAAAAATGTGCTTCAAAAAGTGGTGTTCTTTATTTCACCAGAGCGACATTTCAGTCCTCTTACTGGGACTTTTCTCAAGCATCACTGCTTGAGAAAAGTCCCAGTAAGAGAACTGAAATGTCGCTCTGGTGAAATAAAGAACACCACTTTTTGAAGCACATTTTTGGGAGTGTCATGGAATTATTTTTATTATATCTATCTATCTATCTACCTCATTATGAAATTCCAAGAGCTATATCTTTTTTTTATTTTTCCATTACTTTCCAATCAGTGCTACCAGTGTCAGACTATGCAGCGACACACACCTAGTTTGTAACACCCATTTAGAACTTCACTGCAGACTGTTAGAAATGTATTCAGAACTTATAGAAGGAATAATAAGCAAATGATACAACATAGAGTTAAAGGATTAAATATTCCAGATTTGTTATCATATAAAACAGGGATGGCCAATGAGAGACTTTCCAGCTATTGCAAAACTACAACTCCCAGCATGCCCAGACTACCTACAGCTATAAGCCTACAGCATGGCATGGTGGGAGTTGTAGTTTTATAACAGCTGGAGAGCCACAGGTTGACCATGCCTGACATAAGGTATGCCGGTATTACTAAAATAGACATCTCAGGAGAGATTACTTGTCCTCTTTAAGAAATGAAGCTATTTAGATGAGAAAATTTCACATTTGTGTTTAATGCGATACTTGCACAAAATAACTTCATTTTCCTATCACAAAGAATTGTTTGATAACTCTCGTCAGAAATGTATAGTGATTTAATGAAGAACAGGCAAATTAAAGTATCAGAAATAATTATAAAGCTGCTTTCCTTATTAAAAATGTGATGGGAAGTCGGAACTCTTAACAAATAGCCTCAAATTAGCAGCTAAATTAGTTCTTTCTGTGCTTACACAGCATTATTAGATTTCAATTCCATTAGGTTCCAAGAAGTTATAAATATTGTTTTCATTTAGAAAATATCACCAGCCTTGTCTAGAGGTTGTGTCTGGTATTCCGAGTCAGCCTCAATTTCATGAATCAGAGTTAGCTGCAAGGCTATGCACAACCCAAAAAGTATGATGTTTCCATAAAAAATATCGACTACCATTGACACATGAGATCTATGAAGTTTTTACCGGTCTTCTGATCTTTCCTAAAATATAAGGTCAGGATAAGTGTGCAAAGTAGACTAGATTTACCTATACAGCGTGGAGGTGAGCCGCTCCAGGTTCCATCTGCTTGGCATATTCTAGTGCTGGAACCAACCAGAATATAGGATGGATTGCAAACAAAAGATACTTCTGACTGGAAGATAAAGCTTTTGCCTTCTCGTTTTCCATTGGCAGGTATCCCAGGATCACCACAAAATTTGGCTGTAGAGAGAGGTGAAAACGGTTAATGAGGAACTGACCGTTAGGAAGCCTTCACAATGATTCATCCAATAAAATCCTTAATCCATAATCTGATGGAATGTTTTTATTGTAGCTTGTTCCCTGAACATTTGTTAAAAATCTTGAAAAACCCGTTTAAGGGTTTTCCAAGATTTTTAACAAATGTTCAGGGAACAAGGGGTTGTAAGACATAAAGTAAAACCCCTCACTCTCCTTTGAAATACCCCACTTCTCCCAAACTGCCACTTCTGTCCACATCCCTCCGGTCCCCACTGGGCTTGCAACGTGAAGTCACATACCGTTCACATGACCACTGCAGCCAATCCCAAGTCTCAGCAGTCAAGTGTGCATGAGCAGCATGTGACTACTGAGGCCGGTGACTGCTGAAGTCAAGTGATCGATGAATTACATGTGACAGCTGTTGGTCAAGGGGTTGTCAGAGCAGTGGAACCTGGATCGCTGGTGTGAGAGCGGCAATACAAAGCTTCCACTTATGCCTATAACCTTAAACTTCCAGTTCTTCCAGTGATACCCACAATTATTCCAAAAATAGACTTAGTATGAACCCTATTCAACCACAAAATTTTGAGCAATTATTGGGAACAAGCATTCATAGGAATTCTAATATCTGACAATTGGCCTGTATAACCGAGCAGCTGATCAGCCGATAAAGAGGCAAACTGGTGATAGGCTTTTTTTCATCCAGTTGAAAAATACCTGATTATTGGCAGCACATCTCCTTGCGTAATCAGGAGTGTGCTGCCGATAATGGAACTGAATGAGGGAGGAACAACTAAGGTAGCGATCCTTCCTCACACATTCAGTTTGCTTTGTCCCGTGTAATCAAGCCAGTGCAAATGAGCACCCATGATCTATCAGAAATATAGTCAAAACCAAGAGTTCCTTACATTATAAGCGTTTCTCCTCACATCATAAACATGGAAACTTGGCTCAGCTAAGCATGGATGTGTGTTTAAATCTGAAAAAAGATATCTCCTGCCACTGGTGATTGCACACATTGAAGTGCAACATGCATGATTTTTCCTCCCTGGATATATGCAATATTGGGGTAATTGGCAGGCGTTCATACACATTACAAAGAATCCACTAAAATTAACGGATTTGGACAATTTTATTGATTGTCTATAGGCTAAGTCCGTCAAATCATGTAACATTCACAATCAAACACATCCCTCATTACACAGGGAGGCATGAGATTTTTGCCAAAGTTAGGGCCAGGAAGTATGATGTGAATACTGCAGTGGGCGCGACAGGAGGAGAGAGAATGGAACCTCTAAGAGTAAGGGGAGCACCTCCACTGCTCCCAGAATCTTATTTGCATAAAAGTTCATTTTTTCTCTAAAATTAAGGCACCTAGGAAAAAGAGACTAACACTGTTAGCATCACATATCTAATGTCAGCCAGGTTACTTAGCACGTTTCTGATAACAAAAAAAAAAATCCCCATTGCCCGACCCCTCTGCTTCTTCCATGTATAAGTATCAAGGATAAGTATCAACTTCTGTTCTATCTTCAGTTGATTTGTGTTTTTATTTTTGTTCTTTTGCGTTGGTGTGTAATTGGAAATATGTTTTTGGCCCACATAGTTGAGCCTATTAATCCATATCTCTTAAAAGCTAAGTTTTAAATGCTCATGCCCTCTGTGCTATTAAAAATGTCCTGACTCCATTTAAAAAATAAATAAATAAATCATGGATTAAATTATGCCCCCACTTCCCTTTTAAATAGTTATAATAAAGGAATTCCAGTAGCTTTATAATGAAACTTTTTCCTAAATTCTTGGCCATAGGAGACAGCGGGGAGCCATAATGTGTGAATATAGCTGGAAAGATTAGTACAAAGTTCACTCTTTGACTTGCTACAATTTCTGTCTTAATGAAAAAATAGGATTGCCTGCATTAACGTATAAATTTTGGCTGGCTACTCTTGTCTGGCTGAAGAGTGACATTGTCGACGCTTTGTAGATGAGTATGGAGTCAATGCTATATCACTGAGCTAGTACAAGTGCCTGCTGAGAGTGATATATTTAAGTCACATTTTAATTAGACAGGGCAGAGAAAATCGGTCATTTGGTTTTTGTCTGTTGTCAAACTCTACTTTATTATAGTGGTGTCCTATGGAGATTGTCCTGCTAAGACTATGAAAAAGCCACAGTGTAATTCACAGCTACTTAATTCACTGAGATTTTACATTTAGATTTTAAGTGTTATTTTATTATTGAAATACATAAAAACTGTGGTGGCTGGTATTTCCTAAAACCTGTGCAGGGTTCTAATCGAAATAGCAACAAAAGCTCAAATATGTACATAAATAATTCTATACTGGTTTAAACCTGCTCAAAGATAACCAAATGTAATAACAGTGGATGTGGAACCACTGTGATAAACAACAAATTTGACTTGGCCAGTCCTCTGATATTCACCCTTTAACCCCAAAACAGAAATCTGAAACTTGCTGCATGGGAAATACCAAGCTGCTACCTGGATTAGCTGAGCCATAGTTCAGGGCACCAAGAGGTCAGCCAAAATTGAAGTCAGGAAAAAGCAGAGGTCAGGGCAAGCAGAGTATGTGCTTAAAGAGTTTTTTTTCAGTAGTTAACTACCTATCCTTGAATGAGCCCCCTTGAATGGGGCTGAGCTGCTCTTAGGCCACGTGACCGATGAACGTGACATCACTGGCCTAGGAAAAGCTGAGAGAAAGCCTCGGCGCTCACAAGTGCTCCGGTGCCTTCTCAAATAGCTGATTGGCAGGGGTCCCAGGTGTAATAGGTTAAAAGCAATTTTTATGCTCATAGACTCTATTTACAAAAAAATACAGTAATATATATACAGTTCAAAAACATAATATCAATATAATGAAGCCTAAAACTACAATAATATCACCTAAGATAACATCTTTACATAAAACACTAAAAGGTTTCTCGTAATACCATCATAGCAAAGCCCTATCCCCCTCCCCAGTCTGACAGATATACCACACACTATCTTTTCTCTCCTTCGTTATTCATCATAAAAAGACAGGATTTTTTTTCTTTCCCTTTTCTGTAATTCTTAGTCCTCATTAATCGTTCCTTCAAACCAAAGCTTTAAATGTTTTAAGAATCCCTCTGGATTTAAACAAGAAAAAGAAAAGTAGTTAATGCCTGAACCCACTACAAAGACTTCTTTTGATGAAAAATGAAACCGTAATCTTACATTAATGTAGCATTTTGAAAATAAGGGTTATAAGGCAGAGGTGGTTGTCAAGCTGCCATCATGCCATTGAACACTTGAAGCATCTTTCTCGAGATGCTCTGCACTAGAATAAATTACCATCCCCATGCTCTGACAGTAACTAGGAAACTGGAGACTAGCCTGCCATTCATGTCCTTCACAATGCTGCACAAGAAGCAGATTTCAACCTTTCTGTTGTTTTAGTTTTATTTATATTCTTCTACTGAGTCTCATGAGCAATTTCTAAAGTCAAGAATTCACCAGTGAATTTTAACCCAGATTGTCTTCTTTTCTCAAGTCAGGGATGTAGCAATTAAATTTTGTGGGTTTCCCAAAATTTGGTTTCAGGTCTAATTCTATCAATTTTGCCATCAGATTTAATTATGTCTAAATAAATTATATCTTAATTGCCTTAAAAATTCCCAAAATTCCCAAATTTTTGGTGGCCTTCTCAGTCTTTTGATCGGGCTGCTATTTTAAGAAATTTGTACAAGACAATTCAGGTTTTGTATTCACTAAAATTGGAAACTTTTGGTAACAAATTCAATTCATGTAGAATAGTTTCACTGATCACTGCATAGTATGTGCCCCTGGTGCTGGGTGCCTGTTGGGAAGAAGAATAAGCCACTCTATATCGGTCAGTTTATTTAGTGAAAACATTAAACCACCATTGGTCGCTGCCCTCTTTTTCTTTTTGGAACATTATTCAGTGTACTACTATTACTCCCATCCTCTCCTTGCTCTGTGTGCAGTTGCATAGCTGTTTCTAAATCAGCTTCTGCTAAATGCTGGTTCCTCCTCTCACTCCTTGCCTTCCTAGTTTACTGATTTACCAATGAAGATATGCTTTTCTGATTGTCTGTCCATGTGCCAAACTCCTGTTATGAACCAACTCTGCCACTCTGCTTCCTGCCCCGAACTGTGCTTGTCTACCATACAGAATTTTTGCTGCCTGCCCTGGCCTAATTGCCCAAACTCTGCCTGTCCTGACATCTGCGAGTTTACCAACTACAAGTATTGCACGACCACTTGACTCTTCACACTGGTGTCTCTGACTTTTGGGGGTCAGCTGCCATCTACACAAGGACTATTCCAAGAGGAAGCAGCCTGGAGGGCCCCTGAAGCAAAGGTCTGATCCCTTTATAGGGATTAAAGGGTGAATACCAGAGGATCGCCAGGATAATGCCATAAGGACTAGTCCAAAACTAAACCAGTTATTTGGTGCAGTGGGTCCACACCCATTGCAAATTATTATCAGACAGCAAGGTTTTTCAGTATGAAAGCTAGCTTATCTCCATCTGTACAGATGTGCTAGCTTATCTCCATCTGTACAGATGTGTTCACCTCAACAGTGTTAAGAATTCTAAATATTCATATATAAATTTTATAGATAATCTTGACATGTAAAAAAAAAATGCAATTCCCACACATACAGAAATATGGCATAGATATCTCTTGACAAAGTAACGCAAAAATATTTTTTCTTTCAAAGCTGGTCATTTCATACCACGCCACAATATCTAACCCTATTGTTATCTAGTGAAATATTCCCTAGTTGCATATTTCCCCATGGCTAGCCAGGTTTGTCAATAAAAAATCTGATACCGTTAGGGTCCAATCCCCCTGTTATGGATTTATGATGTTGGTCATTTTCAGGAAATTAAAAATATCTCCATATCACTTTTTTCAACATAGTAGAATACATATTCAAGATAAAACTTCATTTTCTTTATTTGAGAGAAAATCCTCTTTGAAGTGATGTCATAATAAAATGACCTATCGTTTAAAACATGGTTTTATGTTTGTGACTAGAGATGAGCGAGCACTAAAATGCTCGGGTGCTCGTTATTCGAGTCAAACTTTTCCCGATGCTCGGGTGCTGGTTTCGAATAACGAACCCCATTGAAGTCAATGGGAGACTCGAGAATCCTTGCACAGAAGGATTTGTTGATCATCAACAGAACGTCGAGCTCCTTGACATTGTGGACCAGGAATTTACGGAACCCTGTGGGCAGCATGTGTTTGGTCTTCTTGTTGCTACCGTATCCAATGTTGGGCAATATAGATACGCAGGTAATATTATTTTTCACACCTATCCCAAAAAAAAAAAATTTACACAGTTTGCGCAAATAAAACTGGAAACTGGAACTGGAGAGTGGGCCTGTAGGTGGACCTCCGGAAAAATTGTTTGGAGAGAGGGCCTGTAGGTGGACCTCCGGAAAAATTGTTTGAAGAGAGGGCCTGTAGGGGGCCCTCCTGAAAAATTGTGGTAAAAGAGTGCCAGTTGGACCTCTGAAAAATGGCGTTTTTTTGGTCAGCGTTAGGCAAAGACGATATGGAGGAGGAGAAGAGGAATCGGATACATAAGTAATGTTAATTTTTAGCTGCTTTCCCCCAGAGGAGATTTGAATTCCGGTGAAATCCAGGCTTTGTTCATTTTAATAAGCGTCAGCCTGTCAGCGCTGTCAGTTGACAGGCGTGTACGCTTATCGGTGATGACGCCACCAGCTGCACTGAATACCTGCTCTGACAGCACGCTATCGGCAGGGCAGGCCAGCACCTCCAAGGCATACAGCGCCAGTTCAGGCCACGTGTCCAGCTTTGAAACCCAGTAGTTGTATGGAGCAGAGTGATCCCTAGGGACGTTGGTATGGTCAGCTAGGTACTCCCTCACCATCTTTCTGTACAGCTCCCCCCTACTCTGCCTAGACTGGGGACAGGTGACAGTGTCTTGCTGGGGTGACATAAAACTGGCAAAGGCCTTGAAGAGCGTTCCCCTGCCAGTGCTGGACAAGCTGACTGCTCGCCTCCTCTCCCCCGCTACTTGGCCCACAGAACCATGCCCTCTGCCGCTAGCGGCGTCAGATGGGAAGGATTGTTTCAGCTTGTGCACCATGGCCTGTTGATATCTATTCACTCTCATACTCCTTTCCTCTGCAGGAATGAGAGTGGAAAGGTTCTGCTTGTACCGTGGGTCCAGGAGAGTGAACACCCAGTAATCGGTGTTTGAAAAAATGCTTCTAACGCGAGGGTCACGGGATAGGCAGCCTAACATGAAGTCTGCCATGTGCGCCAGAGTCCCAACACGTAAGAATTCCCTCTCCTCACTGGCCTGACTCTCCATTTCCTCCCCCTCCTCCTCCTCCTCCTCCAAGTCCTCCTCTTCAGCCCATACACGCTCAAGAGTTAAGGACTGAGCACTGGTACCCTCTTTGTCTCGCCGACATTCTCCTCCTCTTCCTCCTCATCCCCCTCCTCCGATACACGCTGAGAAACAGTCCGGAGGGTGCTCTGGCTATCAAGCAACGTATCTTCCTCCACAGTCTCTTGTGACAAGCGCAAAGCATCCGACTTGATGCTGAGCAGTGAGTTTTTCAACAGGCAAAGCAGCGGGATGGTGAGGCTTATAATGGCAGCATCGCCGCTGACCATCTGTGTTGACTCCTCAAAGTTGCTCAACACCTGGCAGATATCAGACATCCATGTCCACTCCTCATTGTAGACTTGAGGAATCTGAGTGACCTGACTACCAGTTCTGGTGGAAGCTGACATCTGGCAGTATACAATTGCTCTGCGGTGCTGGTAAACTCTGGATAACATGTTTAATGTCAAATTCCATCTCGTGGGCACGTCGCACAACAGTCGGTGAGCGGGCAGTTGTAGGCGGCGCTGCGCTGCCCTGAGAGTGGCTGCATCTGTGGTCGACTTGCGGAAATGAACACAGATGCGGCGCACCTTGGTGAGCAAATCAGACAGATTGGGGTATGTCTTGAGGAACCGCTGAACTATTAGATTGAACACGTGGGCCAGGCATGGCACATGTGTCAGTCTGCCGAGTTGCAGAGCGGCCACCAGGTTACGCCCGTTGTCACACACAGCCATGCCTGGCTTGAGGTTCAGCGGTGCCAGCCACACATCAGTCTGCGCCGTAATGCCCTGTAACAGCTCTTGGGCGGTGTGCCTTTTGTCACCTAAGCTCAGCAGTTTGAGCACTGCCTGCTGGCGCTTTCCCACGGCACTGCTGCTGCGCCTAAAGCTACCGACTGTAGGCGCCATGCCCACGGATGGTAATTCAGAGGAGGAGGTGGAGGAGGAGGAGGGGTCGGAGGAGAAGGCATAGTACGTCTGAGAGACTGTGACAGATGTAGGCCCCGCAATCCTCGGTGTGGGCAGTACATGAGCGGCCCCAGGGTCAGTCTCGGTCCCAGCCTCCACCAAGTTAACCCAATGTGCCGTCAGTGAGATGTAGTGTCCCTGCCCGGCAGCACTTGTCCACGTGTCCGTGGTTAGGTGGACCTTCGCAGAAACAGCGTTGGTCAGGGAACGGATGATGTTCTCTGTCACGTGCTGGTGTAGGGCTGGGACGGCACATCTGGAAAAATAGTGGCGGCTGGGGACCGAAAACCGAGGGGCAGCCACCGCCATGAGATTGCAAAAGGCCTCGGTCTCTACCAGCCTATAGGGCAGCATCTCCAGGCTCAGCAATTTGGAGATGTGGACGTTGAGGGCTTGGGCATGAGGGTAGGTGGAACTGTGTTTCCTCTTGCGCTCCAGCGTCTGCTGTAAAGACAGCTGAACGCTGCTCTGGGACACATTGGTAAACACTGTGGAGGATCGTGGAGGCGAAGGTGTGGTTTTCCGGCGGGATGAGCTCGTGCCGGGGTCCTGGGCAGGGGGTTGACTATCAGAGGCAGCGAGTGACACAGGGGAAGGAGCAGTGGTGTGACCCGCAGGAGGTGGTGAACGGCCTGGGTTCCATTGAGTGGGGTGTTTAGAACTCATATGCCTGCGCATGCTGGTGGTGGTTAGGCTAGTAGTGGTGGCACCCCTGCTGATCCTGGTGTGGCACAGGTTGCACACCACAGTGCATTGGTCATCCTCACTTTCTTTAAAGAACCTACAGACTTGCGAACATCTAGGCCTCTCCACAGGAGCTTCATTACGTGAAACAGTTGCTGCTGATGCTCCAGCTCTGGCTCTGCTTCTCCCTCTGGCCACACCACTGCCTCTTCCAACCTGTTCTGGTGCAGCACTCGCCTCCGCCTCAGAAGCACTGTCTTCACTCGGCTTATCAACCCAGCTTGGGTCAGTCACCTCGTCATCCTCCGATTCCTCAGTCTTCTCCCCCCTTGGACTTCCTGCCCTGACAACAACTTAACCACTGTCTGACAACCGTGTCTCCTCATCGTCCGACAATTCTCTTGTCATCATCATCATCATCATCATCACCCACTTACTTCGACAGTTGGAAAAATTGGGCATCGGGAACGAGGTCAGCAGCAACCTGAGAAGGGGTTTGTGACTCTGGGAAGGGTCCAGAAAACAGTTCCTGAGAGTATGCCGGATCGCATTCCAAATTTTCCTGGGAGGGGGCAGACTGGGGGGAAGGAGGTTGAGGTGGAGGAGCCAGAGGAGTGCTCCCTTGGGTAACGTGGGTGAACTGCGTGAAAGACTGACTGTGGACAAATTACTTGAAGCATTGTCCGCAATCCACGACATCAGCTGTTCGCACTGTTGTGGTTTCAACAGTCCTCTACCACGTGTTCCTGTAAGTTGAGACATGAAGCAAGGGAGTGTAGCTCTGCGGCGTTCCCCTGCTCCCTCATCAGCAGGTACTGTCTCACCCTGCCCTGGACCACGGCCTCTGCCCCCTGCAGTAATTGAATGCCCACGCCCTCGTCCTCGAGCCTTAGCCCTGGGGTTCAACATTTTCTGTATATAAGTGTATTATATAAAAAATAAAAATAAATGGGCCTGCTGTACTGAAACCCACAAACTTGTTCAGTCTGGTTTAATTAAGTGACGTACAGAAAGTGTCACCTGGACAGAAAATACGGATTGGATTGAGTGTACTGAACTGTGACACACAGAATGGTTCCACGCAGCTGTGTGAAATGGATTTGTATCACTGAGCTAAAACAACAAACAAACTATATTTTTTATATTTTTTTTTGTAGTTTTGTTTTTTTGGGAACGTGACGTGCAGAAGCTATCGTAGAGCTAATTGATACACTACTGACGGTGGCTATTTAGACTGCGACCCAGACAAATGTTGCACAATGATTTTTGGGATCAAGCTATATACGTGACAGCAAAAGACTTGGTTTAATTAAATGACGTACAGAAAGTGTCACCTGGACAGAAAATACGGATTGGAGTGAGTGTACTGAACTGTGAAACACAGAATGGTTCCACGCAGCTGTGTGAAATGGATTTGTATCACTGAGCTAAAACAACAAAAAAAATATTTATTTTATATAATTTTTTTGTAGTTTTGTTTTTTGGGAACGTGACGTGCAGAAACTATCGTAGAGCTAACTGACACCCTACTGACGGTGGCTATTTTAACTGCAACCCAGACAAATGACGCACAGAGATTTTTGGGATCAAGCTATATACATGACAGCAAAAGACTTGGTTGTATTAAGTGACGTACAGAAAGTATCACCTGGACAGAAAATACGGATTGGAGTGAGTGTACTGAACTGTGACAGACAGAATGGTTCCACGCAGCTGTGTGAAATGGATTTGTATCACTGAGCTAAAACAACAAAAAAACTATTTTTTTTAATATATTTTTTTTGTAGTTTTGTTTTTTTGGGAACGTGACATGCAGAAACTATCGTTGAGCTAACTGACACCCTACTGACGGTGGCTATTTTGACTGCGACCCATACAAATGTCGCACAGAGATTTTTGGGATCAAGCTATAAACGTGACTGCAAAAGACTTGGTTTAATTAAGTAACGTACAGAAAGTGTCAACTGGACAGAAAATACGGATAGGAGTGAGTGTACTGAACTGTGACACACAGAATGGTTCCACGCAGCTGTGTGAAATGGATTTGTATCACTGAGCTAAAACAACAAAAAAAAAATTTTTTAATATATATTATTTTTTTTTATTTTTTTTTTTTGGAACGTGACGTACAGAAACTATTATAGAGCTAAATGACACCCTGCAAAAGACTTGGTTTAATTAAGAGAAAAAATGTTTGGAGAGAG
>ONZH01027764.1:0-52781 GCA_900303285.1 Rhinella marina
TCCTATGCGTCCTTAAAGATCCCTCATCGCAATAAGGGAGAACGCATGCACACAGGGAGACGGGGGAGGAGAGACGCACGGACTACCAGTCAGACCACACTTTGTCTGCTTCACGGTGGCAGTTGCAGGAGGAGGAGGATGGAGGAGGAGGAGGACGACGTGGAGGTGGCTGTGGAAGAGGAGGAGGATGCTGGCGGCGAGGGTAGCAGTCAGGCTGTGCGCGTCCCATTGGTTCAGCGCGGATGGGGCGGAGAGGAGGCGGAAGAGGAAGAGGAGGAAATGGCAAGTGATCCTTCTGGTGGGGGCAGTGACGTCATCCTATAGAGGGCACCATGGCTGACTTTGCTGGGGCTGCTTTTCCCGGGACCACGTGTTGTCCGGATAGTGGAGAACAAACTGTACTGGGTCTTCGCAATCCAAAGTTGGACACGTGGCTGGAACTGTCCCTGTACGCCTTGGAGGTGCTTGCCTGCCCTGCCGCCAGCGTGCTATCAGAAAGGGTGTTCAGCGCTGCCGGGGGCATTATCACCGATAAGCGCAGCCGCCTGTCAACCGACAGTGCCGACAGGCTGACGCTAATCAAAATGAACAGCAAGTGGATTGACCCGGACTTTGCTTCTCCAACAGTGGAAAGCAGCCAAAAGTGAAGTGCCATGTGTATGAAGTGCCATTTCCTCCTCACCTCCTCCTCCTTAACCGCCCGTAGAATTGGTTCCGTAAATCAGAAAAATTTTTATATTTATGGCTCACCTCTTGGGCCTCCACAAAATGTTTAAGAGTCTCACTCTTGGGCTCCACATAATTTTTAAGAGGTCTCACCTCTTGGGCCTGCGCAAAATGTTTACGAGGTCTCACCTCTTGGGCCTCCACATAATTTTTAAGAGGTCTCCCCTCTTGGGCCTCCACATAATTTTTAATTACGTCTCACCTCTTGGGCCTCCACAAAATGTTTTAACAGGTCTCACCTCTTGGGCCTCCACATAATTTTAACGGGTCTCCCCTCTTGGGCTCCACATAATTTTTAATACGTCTCACCTCTTGGGCCTCCACAAAATCTTTAACAGGTCTCCCTCTTGGGCCTCCACATAATTTTTAATACGTCTCACCTCTTGGCCTCCACAAAATCTTTAACAGGTCTCACCTCTTGGGCCTCCACATAATTTTTAAGAGGTCTCACCTTTGGGCCTCCACAAAATGTTTAAGAGGTCTCACCTCTTGGGCCTCCACATATTTTTTAAGAGGTCTCACCTCTTGGGCCTCCACATAATTTTTAAGAGGTCTCACCTCTTGGGCCTCCACAAAATCTTTAACAGGTCTCCCCTCTTGGGCCTCCACATAAATTGTTTAATACGTCTCACCTCTTGGGCCTCCACAAAATCTTTAACAGGTCTCACCTCTTGGGCCTCCACATAATTTTTAAAGGTCTCACCTCTTGGCCTCCCACAAAATGTTTAACAGGTCTCACCTCTTGGCCTCCACATAATTTTTAAGAGGTCTCACCTCTTGGGCCTCCACATAATTTTTAGAGGTGTCACCTCTTGGGCCGCCACAAAATTTTCCATGAGCCTCTGGCCAGCCCACGGCCTCTTCCTGCCTTTTGCGGTCCTACGCATCCCTCAACATCCCCACTGCTTTACCTGCTAGAACATGACACTGGGGCCAGGTCGGGTCACTGACATCTCAGCGCCAACAATTTGGGGCATTTTAAGGCTTCTGCATGTGTTTGAGTGTTTTTACATTTTAAAGAAGACATGTCTGACCACATCTCACACACACAATGACAATTAGGGGTGGGGTCTATTTGCTTTCCCCCTTTGCTTATGCCATCTGTGGTTGTCATAGGCAACGTGATTTTAAGGGGTGCAGAATTTTATCTTCTTTTTTGTCTAGTTTGGCTTGGGGTCCATGGCAATGTAGAGGAAAGAAGGTTTCCTTGTATGGTCTCACTTTACAGAGAGGTTAGATTGTGTTTGGAGTGTATTGTTGAGAGGCTGTGATAGTGGCGTAATAGTGCGACTTGGGCGCGTTATATGCACCCAGACATGCTTCCCCTGCTGTCCCAGTTGCATTCCAGCAGTGTTGGCATCCTTTTCTGAGGTTCCAGGGTGGACTTGGTGACCTCCAAGTGGTCGAATTGAGATTTCCAAGTGGCGAGCATTTTTTTCCCATAGACTTTAATGGGATTCGATATCCGGTCGAATAGTCGAATTTCGCAGTCTATTCGAATCGAATTTCGAACTTTCGAATATTTCACTACTCGCTCATCTCTAGTATTAATATTTTAAATATTATAATATTGAAAATAAAACTTGTAAAATGAGAATTTTCTTTCCTCTTATAATACTTTAACGACTGCCAACCATTTTTGGCAGCCTGATTGAGACAGCCAAGGATCTAAAGAAGAAGGTAGAAACTGTGTAGAACAGCTTCTGTTTTCTCTTTTAAAGTCTAGATTGGGTTCCTTAAAGGTGTATTCCCATCTGAGACAATGGGGGCATATCGCTAGGATGTGTCCCCATTGTATTATAGCTGTGGTGGGTCCTGCTTTATCAAGAACGGAGCAAGGAAGGTGATGGCTAGATGAACCTGTGAAAAGAAACACCTCCCCCTCCCCGAGCTGTGATAGGGAGAGAACTGCAGCAGAAGGGATACACCCCCTGAAAAAAGAAAACACACCATCTAAGCAGTCACCATCTAGCAGAGCAACTGGAGCAATGAATGAGGAGATCTCTGGATCCATGTGAGGTACAGGGCTGGTTCTAGCTTTGTTAGAAAGAGGTTGTCATGTTCTATATGATGGCTGATTTTATTTTTTTTTTACATTAAAGTTCTGGGAAGCAAGACAATTCAAGCTCATGCTTAATGGGGTTATCCCCTGACTAACTTAAAAAATGAAAGTCAGACATCAGATAGTACATGGTGTTATCTCTCTAAGAAAGCTAGAACCAGCCCTGTACCTCACATGGATCCAGAGATCTCCTCATATATTGCTCTGCTAGATTTACAGTATATCAAGCTGACAACTCAAGGGGAGTGTCTTTTCTGTTTACTTCTCAGGGGGCGTGTCTCATTTCTGCCTATCACAGTTCAGGGGGGCGTGTATCAGCTCTCCTCATCACAGTTCAGGAGGCAGTTGAAGGATGAAACTGAGCATGTGCGGCCTTATCAGTGAGCTGGATAAAGAAATAAGAAACAAACAGCAGGTGGCGCTGTACATTTTATTGAATAACTCGGTGGCTTCACTAAATTTTTAACAACGTGCAATTACAAAAGTATTCAGATCTTCAGATCCAGGTGTTGGTTTGAAAACTGTAGAATATTTTTCATCAGACACACCCTTTAATTAATGTCCCTCATTGACCCCAACCATGATATACCGTTACAGTGGCAGCACCACAACCTACAGTACTTGAAACACCTGTTAAACAATGGTTCACTTGTCTGCAGGGCCAGCAGTTATTGTTTCTGACAGATCTTGTACTTTTGGAAGAGACCTTTTCCCACCGCTGGATGCTCGGTCAGACGTCACTATTAAGGAAGCACAGACGGAAGTGGCCGGAATGTTTTCCTGGAGAGAGGATTTAGCAAATTAATACAAAGAGTGAAAGGAAAGAGAAGGGATTAGCAAGGAGGCTGATGACGAGCTGAGATATTACAGGGAGTTGTACAGTAACCTTGCTGACATAATCCTGTATGTAGGATGCACAGGGTGTGTGTGGATTATAGCACTATGTAATATATAATGGCTTCTTGTCTGAAGCAAATTCTATATCATTTCTATGGAAACAATTCCTTGCAGCCTTGTGTCTGTATTAAAGAAAAATTTCCTGCTCGCAATCATAGCAAGGCCACACAGCAGAATACACATTTCATTCTGGAGTGACACCTGTTTTATGCATAATAATACACTGCTAAAACATTGTTAATTATATTTCCATTGTTTTCAATGGGAAATGCACACCATAGCTCACACAGGTGCGAATGTGAAGTACGTGTGTCACTTGCTTGTTCACATTTTATGATGCACATCCCATGGAAGTCAACGGGAAAGCACTAAAGTATGTATGAGAACATAAAATACCATTTAAATATGCGTCAAATACTTGTATGCAACAAGATCAGACAAATGAGAAACCGACTCAAAAAAATTACCAGATTTCAGAGGCTGGCTCTGATCAGCCACTAATTGTTCAGCATGAGGAGTTTGCCAAGTCAACATGGCCTTCAAGGTGGGTCCACGCAGGAAGTAACTGCAGCAGTTTGCAGCCAACCCTCAGCAAGAACAGTAACAAATACGCAGCAAAATCCTCATGAAAGACTAGAGCTGCCACCTTTCCGAACAAAAAATACCGGCAAAGTTAAGCCACACCCCACATGGGGTGTGGTTTTGGAAGCGTGACAGTAATAGTAATGCCCCCATTAGTGCCCCCCAGAATTAATACTGCCCCCATTAGTGCCCCCAGTAATATTAATGCCCACATTAGTGCCCCCCAGTAATAGTAATGCCCGAATTAGCACCCCTCAGAATTAATACTGCCTCCATTAGTGCCCCCAGTAATATTAATGCCCACATTAGTGCCCCCCAGAATTAATGCTACCCATTAGTGCCCTGAGTAAAAATAATGACCCCATTAGTGCCCCCAGTAAGAATAATGCCTCCCATTAGTGCCCCTAGTTATAATAATGCCACCCATTAGTGTCCCCATAAGAATACACCCCCCATTAGTGCCTCTGTAAGAATAATGCCCCCCATTAGTGCCCCCATAAGAATAATGCCCCCATTAATGTCCCCTGTAAGAATAATGTCCCCCATTAGTGCCCCCTTCTCTGCTTCTGCAAAAAAAAAAAAAAACACTCACCTCTTCCATTTGCTTGCTCTGCGGTGAACGCTCACTGCTGACTGGAGGTCAGGACCTGCGCTCCACCGCGATGACGTCCGTCCTGTCCTGGGCTTCTAGTGAGTAGCGCAAGCAAATGGAGGAGATGAGTATTTTTTTCAATTATTCACATTATTGGGAGGGGGGGGCTACACTAATGAGCACTCCACAATGGAAGCGCTCATTAGTAGCAGTCCTTGTATGGAAATAGCTGCAATGTTACCGGCATCGGCAGGACCACTAAAATACCGTCCTGTGTTGTAGATTTTGCTGCTGGTCCGCTGTAGATTTCACTCTGTGCATTGCAAAGGTTGAAATTCTCAATGGAAATCCAAAACGTACTGTAAATTGACGTGCTGCAGATTTAAAACCCATGATGGATTTTTCCCATAGCGTGTAGATCAGATTTGGTAAAGGTACAGTAGCAGCAAACCGGAGGAGATTCTACCAAATCTCATCCAAACTGTACAGAAAAAAATCCACGCAGAGACGGTGCGGGTTTTAAAACATCAGCATGTCAGGTTTCATCCTTTGCAACGCATAGGGGGAAGTCTGCATGTAGATTTTGCCATGGATTTGTTGCAGCTTTTTTGTGCAGAATTTATGTCCCATGTGGATGTACCTTGAAGAGGATTTTCTAAGCTTTTTTATTTCTATTAGAGTACGACCACATGGCTCAGTTGTGAGCCGTTCAGATCGAGGTTGGCAGGTAGAGAACCCCTGCGGCCAATTAGGTTGGCGCTGCCTGTTATTTACCTAATGAAGACCGCATAGACTTTATTATTAATGGCTGTACGGTATTGACCGCTCCATGTGGTTGTACCCTAAGGGTTTAATACTGAGGACCTATACTCTGGATAGGCCATCAGTATCTGATCAGTGGGGGGTCTGACACCAGAGATCAGTTGTTTGAGAAGGTGGTGTAGCTTGCAGTAGTGTCACGGTCTTCTCCATCTTTTCCTAGGCCATTTGACGACGCGTTCATCAGTCACATGACCTAGGTGCAGCTCAGCCCCATAAAACTAAAAGGGTCTTAGCTGCAGTACCAAGTCTGGTGAGCACAGAGAAGGCCGCTGTGAGCGCCTGTGTCTTCTTAAACAGCTGATCAGCGGGGTTCCCGGGTGTCGGTCCCACACTGATCAGATACTGATGACCTATCTAGAGTATAGCAAAAAAACATATGGTAGTCCACTGTTATACATGCGAAGAGTAAAACTAGGGATTAGAGATTACTTTGGATTACAGTGGTACTATACCTAATATACATGAAAAATTGAAGCTCTTTGGGCACATTTTTGATCAAACATGTTGGGCCCATCTACCAGGTGGCTTCTGCAGATGGGTACCTAACACTGGGTACCCAACAGAACTGCCTTTCCTAATGTAAGCCTACAATGTTCAGGGCGAAATGTGGGCCCAACACACGTTTGATCAAAAATGTGTGTGAAGAGCTTCCATTTTCTATTACTGTTAATTTTCTTTTCTTCATGGTAGTTGAAATCATAATTTTACTTTGTGTGAAATCTAATTTCTGGATCTTCTCATTTCTCCAGTGATCGGGTTTGTTGCAGGCCTGAGTGCTTTTTTTTGTTACGAGAAATGGTTTTGGTGCTATTGTAGATTATCTATGTCAAGAAAAGACAGAAAGTTGTAATGTCTACAGCTGGCCTACATCTGGTAATAACTCATATCGAAGAGGAAGATCATAGTTAAAAATGTGCTCCTCTTTTTTAACAAGTGACACGACTGTCTGTAAAATGTTTATATACAACATTCTGCAAGATAAGAAATATTTACAGGTAATAACATTTTTTCCCTTGTCTGATAAAATTCTCACATGGTGAAATCCAAAGGTCAGACAAGGTAAAGAATAAAATTATGCTCTAAGGCATTATGAATAATCAGTGTGCCTCAGATTTTACACAGGTGTAAGGCATACACAGGTGTTTTCTGTTGGATTCATACATAGTTAGTAGTGTTGATCGAGCACCGTAGTGTTCGGGTGCTCGGGTCGAACACTAGGTGGTGCTCGAGTGCTCGACAGAGCATAATGGAAGTCAATGGGAGAACCCGAGCACTAAACCAGGTACCCCCTGCTCTGAAGAGGGGAGGGTGTCTGGTTTATAAGGAAAGGTGAGAAAATGGTGGAAACAACACTGAAATGGTTTGGGAACAGCATGGGGAGGATGTCTGGATGCATCATGGACTCCAAAGTCGCTGCTGGAAACGATGTTGTCCGTGTATCATGCCACTTTTACGTAATGACAAGAATACCCCCAAAACCAATTATACAATTGACTTTAGAGGAAATATTGTTAGGAAACATATATTTACTTGTATATAAAGCGCAAGTAGTAGCAGGCCCTCACCCCTAATATTTTACACGGTCAGATCAGCAGCAGGCACACGCCCCTAATGTTTTTGACAGTTAAATCAGCAGCAGGCACTCGCCCCTAATGTTGTAGACGGTCAGATCAGCAGCAGGCACTCGCCCATAATGTTTTTGAGTGTCAGCAGCACTCAAGGTCAACATGTCAGGAGGAGGACCAGAGTGAGGAAGTGGAAGAGGAGGTGGTGGACGATGAAATCACTGGCCCAACCTGGGAAGGTGGCAAGCCGAGCAAGGACAGCAGTACAAAGGGGGAGCGATCCGCAGCACCGCAACAGGCTGGAAGAGGCAGTGGGGTGGCAAAAGGGAGAATGCAGGCCATGCCAAACAGGCCCGCAACTGTTCCCCGGAGCCCCCCCTTGCGGCAATATCCCTTGCCAAGGGGTAGGTGTTCCGCAGTCTGGCGCTTTTTTGAGGAAAGTGCTGACGATAAAAGAATTGTCATTTGCAACCTGTGCCATATCAAAATGAGCAGGGGCATGAACACTAGCAACCTGACCACCACCAGCACAATCCTCATGGCAGCAAAGCACCCTGATAGGTGGGTCAAACGCCTGGGTCCACAATCAGGAGTCTGTGGGTCACACCACTACCTCCTCTTCCCTTGTGTTATGTGCTAGCAAGCACCATCAGCGAGCACATCCACTTCTGTGTCCCAGCGCAGCATACAGATGTCCATACCCCAGGCCTTTGAACGAAAGCACAAATACCCAGCCACTCACCCACAGGTCATAGCACTAAATGCACACCTTTGCAAATTGCTGGCGCTGGACACCAAGGCTTTTAGCAGTCTGATGGCGGCGGCTGTCCTTCGTTACTCAGCACCTAGCCGCCACTATTTTTGCCGGTGTAACATCACCGCCTTACACCAGCATGTGTCCCATAACATAACCCGTGCCCTGACCAACGCAGTTACTGGGAAGGTCCACTTAACGACACATGGACAAGTGCTTTTGGCCAGCGACGCTACATTTCCCTGACGGTGAACATTGGGTGAACATTGTGGAGGCTGGGAGCAAGTCGTACACTGGGATGGCACAGGTGCTACAGACACCAAGGATTGCAATCCCTACTTCCATCAGGATTTCCGCCATAACCTACAATAGCGGCTGCAACCCCTCCTTCTCCTCCTCCACTTCCACCTCAGAATTCTCATCTTGCAGCACCAGTCAGACTTCAGTCAGTAGCTGGAAGCAGTGTAGCACTGCAGTGGGGAAGCAGCAACAGGCTGTGCTGAAACTTATTTGCTTAGGTGACAAACAGCACACCGCCACAGTGTTGTGGCAGGGTATAAGGGACCAGGCTGAGCTGTGGCTCTCCCTCAGGCCAAACAACTGCTTCAACTTAGTGGTTCAGCGGTTTCTCAAAACCTACCCCAATTTGCCTGAGCTGCCTGGTGAAGGTGCTCTACCTGTGTGCCCATTTCCCAAAGTCACCTACAGCTTCCGCCGGTCTGGCAATGCTGCAGTAGTGCTTGCCAGCTCACTGACTGCTATGCGACCTGAGCACGCGCTGGAACTCCACCTTCCACATGTTGGGCAGGATTTGTGAGCAGCAGAGACCAGTAGTGGAATACCAGCTGCAACACAGTCGGCGCCTTTCCAGTCAGCTTACGCTGTACACAAGTGACGAGGGGGGCATTGATGTCTGACCTCCGTGAGGTTTTACGCAACTTTGATGAATCTATACAGATAGTGAGCGGCGATAATGCTCATTATCAGCATAACCATCCCACTTCTGTGTCTACTAAAACGCTCACTGCTCACAATAAAGGCGGACGCTTTGCATGTGGAAGAGGTGGAAATGGGGGAAGACACTGCACAGGGTGATAGCCAGACCACCCTCGGTTCGTCTTATTAGCGTGAATTGGAGGAGCAGGAGACGGTTGCCCCCATAGCAGGTTTACTCCATCTCTTCGGCGTGGATGGGTCAAAGAGGAGAAAGAGGACGAGGAGATTGAGAGTCATCCTCCTGGTGAGGAGAGAGGAGCCTTGTCTGTAGGGACTCTGGCACACATGGCTGACTTCATGCTATGCTGCCTTTCCCGTGACCCTCGCGTTATACGCATTTTAGCCAACACCAATTACTGGTTGTTCACCCCTTCTCGACCCCCGCTACAAAGAGAACTTCTCATCTCTTATTCCTCTGGTGGAGAGGACTAGCAAAATGGTGTAAGACCCTTGTAGAAAAATTGCTCCAAAAATTTCCAATTGACAACGCTGGCGGCAGAGTACGTAGTTCCTTCGGTGCCTGAGGAGGGGAGAAGAGGGGAACACACATCAGTTCTAACAGAGGCAGGGTGACACACTCCAAGGCATGGGACAGTTTCATGACACCCCGCCAGCACCCTCACCCTGATGAGCGGCCTAGTGTCACAAGGAGGGAAAAGCTTTGGAAGATGGTGAAGGAGTACCTAGCTGACCGTGTCAATGTCCTCAGTGATCCCTCTGTGCCTTATAATTGTTGGGTGTCTAAGCTGGACACGTGGCACGAACTGGTGCTCTATGCCTTGGAGGTGCTGGCCTGCCCTGCCGCCAGCGTTTTGTCGGAGCGGGTATTTAGTGCCGCTGGGGTCATAATAAGTGATAAGCGCATCAACTGAAAATGCTGACAGGTTGACGCTTATCAAAATGAACAAGGCCTGAATTGGCCCTGACTTCGCTACCCCACCAGAGGAAAGCGGCTGAACATAAAGGAACTTTAAATATTGGCTTTTAGGGTGTATTGAATACACTGTATTTGCATGTACCCTTTCCTCTTCTTGTCCTCTTCCTCCATCATATCAAACTGCTTATTAGGCTGCCCTCGCCTTTAAATATTGAAGAGGTTCACCAGCAGGCCCTCACCCCAAATTTTTTAACCTAAAAAATTAACCTCACTCTGGTCCTCCTTCTGACATGTTGACCTAACACAACCTGTTTTGCACTGCCCTGCAAACTGGGACATGAAGCTAGAAGTTTTAGATGACTTTGTTTCTTGTGCTCTGCCAGCATATACAGTTTCATCGCGCCCAGAGCCATGGCCTCTGCGTGCACCATCAGCAGCACGCCCACTTCCCTGTCCCTTACTGCTTGCCTTGCGCATAGTAAATGGTATGTATGCAAGTTTGTCAAAAGTACTGTTGCGCAGATTTTTTTTAAGTGCATGAGCACAAAAATTTCACCGAATGGCAGAAATATTTAGAATGCGCAAACGTTATGCAGCAGACGCAGCGCAGTTAATGTCACATTACCTGTGCTGCGTGTGCAGTATAACGTTTGCGCAAGGAAGCACAGGGCTAGAAATTGGGTAGGCAGGGCTACTTGTTCTGTTTAAAAGACCCAAAAGTCCTTTTAAGGACTATTGTTATATCTGGCTGCAATATTTTTATTCTTGGGGATGCAAAATTAGTGCAAGTTTGCCTAATCTTAACACCAGCTGCTCAGCGTGTGCAGTAGAATGTTTGTTTATCCTAAATACCTGACATCCATTGCATTTTTTCTGCCTCTAATCAAGGCGACATTACATGTGCTGCATGTGTGGTACAATATTTGTTTATCCTAAATACCTGACATCCATTGCATTTTTTTCTGCCGCTAATCAAGGCTACATTAGTAATGTACAACTAGTCCTGCCAAGCCAATTTCTATCCCTACACTATCTGTGCCTGCTTGCGCAAACATTATAATGCACACGCAACACAGGTAATGTCGCCTTGATTAGCAGCAGAAAAAATGACACCGGATGTCAGGTATATAGGATACATAAACGTTATAATGCACACGCAACACTGGTAATGTCGCCTTGATTAGCAGCAGAAAAAATGACACCGGATGTCAGGTATATAGGATACATAAATGTTATAATGCACACGCTCTGCAGGTGGTGTTAAGGTCAGGCAAACTTGCGTTATTTTTGCCCCAAAAGAAAAAAAAAAATATTGCAACCAGATATAACAACAGTCCTTAAAAGGACTTTTGGGTCTTTTAAATAGAACAACTAGCCCTGCCTAGCCAAATCCTATCCCTGACGCGTTCCCGGCCAGCCAATCACTGTAATGCCAGTAGCCAACATGGCTACAGCATTACAGTGAATGCAGTACCTCCTCGCACGCTGATTGGCCGCGTAGCAGCCAAGAAACGTGAGGGGACTCGAGTATGGCGCTCGAGCACATGTGGTGTGCGGCCGAACACCGTGTGGTCCTGAGTGCCGCCATGCTCGGCCGAATATCGTATTCAGCCGAGCATGCTCGCTCAACACTAAAAGTTAGTCCTCATGCACACGACCATATGTGCTTTGTAGTCCGCAAGCCGTGTTTCCGCAAAATATGGATACGGTCCATGCAACATCTGCATTTTTCCACATGTTCCAGAATAGGACATGTTCTATAATTTGCGGAACTGACTTCCAGATGTGGAAATTGGTTGATAACTTTGGTTTCCACTGACTCTCGAACTTAAAAGCTATGTACACCTTTGTTGTATTATTGGATTGTACTGCTTATGAAGTAAATTAGTTTCTTCAGTTAGTTTTTATTAAAAATATGGAGCCTTTTTTTCTGTACAGAGCTGAGATGCTCTAGACCAGGATCTGGATTTTCTCTCTTTTCCATCAATCAGGAGCTGTTTTCCAACAGAATAAAAGTGCTTTTCCTGGACATGTAATACAGACACACATTGCATATAGGTATGTTTGGGATGTGTCTGCAATCTTGTGGGGCAGTGCTGTTAAATATATAGGTGAAAATGAGGTGCCAGACTCCCTTTAAATAAGTGTTTATGACCTCTTATTAGTTTAGAGATAAGGGTTATTAGATGACTGGCGCAAAGTGACACAGAAAGTAGGATTCACACAGCTTCAAAAACAGTTAATCTTTTGTGATTGAATGGCTGAATATTTTTAATAAAGACCAATTGAAAAAATTATTTTAGCCCATAATGAGTAAAATGCAGTCATAAAAAATTACCCCCAAAGGTGTACATAGCCTTTAATTTTAGCAACAAGTAATTTTCAGCTTGAATCTTTCGTTAGTCAAGATCCAGTTTGTTTTCAGTGTTCCCCTAATTTCTTGAGCAGTGTGGTAGACGTAACAAGAAATCATGCCAATCATGATTAAAACTCTATGTCAAAACGCATAGAGCGCCCTGCACTCCAGTCGACACATGGATTTTAAGAAGATGGAATAAAGATTCGATTTTTAACTGTGTCTTGTTTGCTGGAATTTTTGGCTTCTGTTTTTGGAGTAGTTTTAGTTGCACCACCAGTGGAATGGAACAGAATCTTGCCCCCAGGGTTCAAGATCACAGCATTATTAGTGGCAGCGCTTTTTGGCCTTTAAGGCCTGATGCACTGGTTCAGTGCCAAAACGAGTTGTCACCAATAAAGCTTTCATCTTGTGCCCCAGAAGCAAGATTCTGTTCCATTACAACTCCTCATTTCTCATTTTTTTCATGATATTCACCAGGAATAGAGACTGGTGTACAACCCAGGAACTGGTATAATGGGAGCAGCAGGAGTTTGGTATTAGTTTTTTTTTTTTTTTTTTTTTTTTTTAAGCCATTGAGTGAGTTTTTAAGAAAAAAGAAATCAATATACCTGTTTATTGAAAAGATATGATGTTAATATTCATACTTTTGTAGTTTCATGAGGATATCTGTATCTTACTGTAATTGAAGCCTTCATCACATAAGAAGATATTTTTCTACACACAAATTAGACTTGTCATCCCATTGATAGACTTTGTATTCTACTTCTTTTTTATAATTCCATAGAAAATGGCATTCAATAAGCATTATTGCCTTGAGCTAAAGAAAAGCATATTTGAAGTCAAACATGTCAAGGCCAGAACCATTACTTCTGTGTATATGTAAGGTACTAGTATGTCGTTGATATACAGTACAGACCAAAAGTTTGGACACACCTTCTCATTCAAAGAGTTTTCTGTATTTTCATGACTATGAAAATTGTAGATTCACACTGAAGGCATCAGAACTATGAATTAACACATGTGGAATTATATACTTAACAAAAAAGTGTGAAACAACTAAAAATATGTCTTATATTCTAGGTTCTTCAAAGTAGCCACCTTTTGCTTTGATTACTGCTTTGCACACTCTTGGCATTCTCTTGATGAGCTTCAAGAGGTAGTCACCTGAAATGGTTTTCACTTCACAGGTGTCCCCTGTCAGGTTTAATAAGTGGGATTTCTTGCCTTATAAATGGGGTTGGGACCATGAGTTGTGTTGGGCAGAAGTAAGGTGGATACACAGCTGAATAGACTGTTAGAATTTGTATTATGGCAAGAAAAAAGCAGCTAAGTAAAGAAAAACGAGTGGCCATCATTACTTTAAGAAATGAAGGTCAGTCAGTCCGAAAAATTGGGAAAACTTTGAAAGTGTCCCCAAGTGCAGTCGCAAAAACCATCAAGCGCTACAAAGAAACTGGCTCACATGAGGACCGCCCCAGGAAAGGAAGACCAAGAGTCACCTCTGCTACGGAGAATAAGTTCATCCGAGTCACCAGCCTCAGAAATCGCAGGTTAACAGCAGCTCAGATTAGATACCAGGTCAATGCCACACAGAGTTCTAGCAGCAGACACATCTCTACAACAACTGTTAAGAGGAGACTGTGTGCAGCAGGCCTTCATGGTAAAATAGCTGCTAGGAAACCACTGCTAAGGACAGGCAACAAGCAGAAGAGACTTGTTTGGGCTAAAGAACACAAGGAATAGACATTAGACCAGTGGAAATCTGTGCTTTGATCTAATGAGTCCAAATTTGAGATCTTTGGTTCCAACCACTGTGTCTTTGTGCGACACAGAAAAGGTGAACGGATGGACTCTACATGCCTGGTTCCCATCGTGAAGCATGGAGGAGGAGGTGTGATGGTGTGGGGGTGCTTTGCTGGTGACACTGTAGGGGATTTATTCAAAATTGAAGGCATACTGAACCAGCATGGCTACCACAGCATCTTGCAGCGGCATGCTATTCCATCCGGTTTGCGTTTAGTTGGACCATCATTTATTTATCAACAGGACAATGACCCCAAACACACCTCCAGGCTGTGTAAGGGCTATTTGACCAAGAGGGAGAGTGATGGGGTGCTATGCCAGATGACCTGGCCTCTACAGTCACCAGACCTGAACCCAATCGAGATGATTTGGGGTGAGCTGGACTGCAGAGTGAAGGCAAAAGGGCCAACAAGTGCTAAGCATCTCTGGGTCTCCTTCAAGACTGTTGGAATACCATTTCAGGTGACTATCTCTTAAAGCTCATCAAGAGAATGCCAAGAGTGTGCAAAGCAGTAATCAAAGCAAAAGGTGGCTACTTTGAAGAACCTAGAATATAAGACATATTTTCAGTTGTTTCACACTTTTTTGTTAAGTATATAATTCCACATGTGTTAATTCATAGTTTTGATGCCTTCAGTGTGAATCTACAATTTTTATAGTCATGAAAATACAGAAAACTCTTTGAATTAGAAGGTGTGTCCAAACTTTTGGTCTGTACTGTATATGTATAAATTATTGTTTATTGTTAGATATGAGCTATTAGACTTTCATCTGTATGCAATAACATTGCTAAAGCTAAATAACGCAGCCTGAAGAGAAACTAAAATGTCAGACTAATGCCTGCTAACCCACATATCCAGGGATCAAAAACCTAAAAACATAAGAGTACAGCGGCCTCTCAAGTTACAATATTAATTGGTTCCAGGACGACCATTGAATATTGAAATCATTGTAAGTTGCATAATCTGTTCCAAAGCCCCAAAATGTCATCCAAGATAAGAGAAAATGAAGATTTAAGAAAAAAATAAGCAGATAACTAAGACAGATAAGACAAGTCATTACATATAACAGTCAGGAATAGCTGATAACTAGTAACTAATCCAGATATTTTACCAGAGAAGTGACCTTGATTGGTTGGATCTGAGTCTGAGACATTGTATGTTGTCTGGTTTCAACTTATGATGGGTCAGAAAAGACCATTGTATGTTCAAAATATTGTATCTTGAGGGATCACTGTAGTCAGATAGAAAGAAATCAGAACCAGACAGACAAAACCAGAACTGGATAAAAATCCAAGACCAAAGTCAAAATCAGAGCGAAGTCCAAACCAGAGAGATATGTCAGAACCAACACAGAATACAAAAAGAAGGTTGAATACCAAACAAGGTCAGTGCCTTGAGATCACTTTGGGGGATAAACAACAGTCAGGCGCAAGGTCAGGGACAATCCAAAAGCCAGAATGCCAGATCCAAATACACATTGGTGAGGCAAAGAAAACCTGCTGTCAGCAGTTGCCTGCTGAGAGCACATGACCCCAAAGCCACATATGATTTGCCCTATGCTTATGTTCCCTGATAGGCCTAGCAGCTCCCATGTCAGAGGGGCTTGCTGCCATGGCAGTGGAATGACTCCAGCAGCGCTACCATGAAGGGACAGGACCTTACATCAGAGCGCCACTAGGTGAATCCATTACATTGACATTTTAAGCAGGCCATAAGACATTACTTAGATAATAGCTAAGCCAGCACTTCATCTGCAGACAGCTATTCACTGCCCCTCATCAGTGCAGAGCAGAGAAAACGGGCTTAACTTGGTGAGAGTCCTTTGTCAGGATCCAGGGCATACTCTTTCTCCTTATGGAGAGTGCCTATTAGGAGTAAGGAGTTATATAGGCCTAGAAATTCTCCTCTGGGTAAACGGTGTGCTAATTAGCTCTCTAACTAGGCAGAGCCTCTAATGCTATCAGTTGAGAAGTAGCTGTCGTGGCAAAAGCCTCTCACCGAGTTAAGCCAGGTCTGTCTGCTCTGCAAGATGCTGTCTGCAGATGAGGTACTGGCTTAGCTAAAATCCTCAGTTATGTCTCAAGAGCTTTGGTTTACAGAATAGCTACCTTGCATCTAGTGGCATTAGATGCTCATCTTTCTTTTTTTTTTTGGAACGAGAGCTAATTTTCATATCTTTTTTAACATACAAAAACTATTTGGTATCACCGCAGTTGTAAAAAACCACAGAAAAAAACATTAATTGTCAGAGCACACTATGAACACCATTTAAAAAGGCTTCTAATACAATTCTAGAATTGCCTTTTGTTGTTCATCTATCCACCAAAATAAAAAGTAATCAAAAAGTCACATAGTATGTGTCCCAGAATGTTACCAATGAAAAATACAGATCATTCTACTAAACACAAGCCCTGACACAGCTCTGTCAAGGAAAAATAAAGTATAGGTCACCAAAAAAATGGAAAAAGTGATTTTTCTTATACAGAAGTGGTAAAACATCATCTAAATTTGCTATCACCATAATTGTGTGGAACCACAGAATAAAGGTAATGCATTATCTATGCCTCATGGTGAACCCTACAAAATTACTAAAAAATACAAAAAAAAACAGCTGTGGAATTGCTTTTTTTTCCCTTTCCCCCAGATAAAGTTAATAAAAGTTAATCAAAAAGTGATATGTTCCCCGGGAGGGGAATCTAAAGGCTGTGTTAGACTACCCGATTTAATAGGCAATTGTCTGCTCACTAGTGATCTCCTCAGTATAGGGAGGAGCGATCGTTATACCATTGATCCTCCCTATATTGAATCATTGTTTGCCGGCAGCAGATCATGATTAGACACCACAATCTGCCGCCTGCAAACGATGATTTTTAAAATGTCAAAAGATTTAGAGTGGCCGGTGATCGAAGATTTGCTTGTTCATCAGTGGCAGTATTACACTGCCAGATGATCACTAACGAGCGTTCGTTTGAATGGTGTAATACAGGCTTAACTCTTCCTCATCAACATCATTTTTCTAACCCTGATCCATCATCAAACACTTTCTACCACAACCCACGCAATCAGAAGCACTACATATATCAGCTCATATAGTTTTATATCCACTCCCCTATTGTGTTAAGATGGCTGGACCATTGTGCAAAACAAGCAATTTTTACCTATTTTGCTGACTTATATAGCACTGCTATATTCCACAGTACTTTACAGACATTAGCATCACACTGTCCCTAATGGGGCTCACTGTCTAAGTTCCCTATCAGTATGTCTTTGGAGAGAACCGGACTACCTGGGGGAAACCCATGCAAACACGGGGAGAGCATACAAACTCCATGCAGATGTTGTCCTTGGTCGAATTTGAACCTAGGACCCCAGCAAGGCGCCAGTGCTGACCCATGAGCCACCATGCTACCCATATGCATGACTTTACTTCTACAGGATCCTACTGACGTAAAGTTGTCAGTATGATTCTGTAGCAATACGGTCATGCAGAGACACACAGCATTATAAATCAGTATAATGCCGCACGCTCCTGCAAGACGAGCAGTCCAGAACGGAGGATCACACTCACACGCAGCGTGATTCCCACAGTGCACACACTCATATGAAACAGCCCTTAGGGTACTTCAAAGGTCTCCTGTGTACAAGAGGGTCATCACATATCGCACCAAAATATACATGTACCCTCTGAAATGTAGACCTCTACGGAATATGCTGGTGCTATATAAATGACAGAAGTATTATTAGCTATACTGTCTCGGAAGGGTGGGCTTTTTGTGGCTCAGATACACCCCTTCTTTATGTCGCATTAATTAGCCTGAAGGAAGTTCCCCTCTGGGGACAACAATGAGACCTTCCTGTATATTAAAATCAGCTAAACAAATCGGAGACGATGAGACCACTCCACTTTTTACAGGAAAAAAAATCCCTTTGAACAGTAAGGTGAGGCCAGAACTCGTCTGCCTTGACGTTTCGTGAAGAGCTTGATTGAAAAAACAAACAATAGAGTTCAGATCTTAATTTTTCTTTTGCCAAATCTTTTCTATTTCCCACTCCACACCCTAGAACCATCAAAGACTTGTATATGGAACGAGACGGCTCTCCGAATGTTTCCTTTCAGGCTGATGTTACTTCCAGTCAGTGGACGGTGAAGAGGGAGCAATGACATTTGCCTTTCCTGCCACCTTCTCTCTGGGCGATTCGTTAGGAAACGCAGGAGGATAGGATTTTCAGATGAGAAGACAGGCATCTCAGCTTCACCACAGACACAAGCGTTCATGGGCTGAAGAACAAGGGCAGAAGAGATCTGGACTGGTGGTTTATACTGTGTACTGGATGAGGAGGTGCAGAATCTCATGCTGAACCTGAAGGTACTTTATACAAACTTGAGGTATTCTTTTCTCGAGAGCACAAACTCATGTTCACGTGCAAGGGAGTAATGTTTGTCCCTTGGGACAATATCTCATCATCTCGTAGAGGTTTACCTTGGAGTGTCAGTAAACCCAATGACTGAAAGAGCTATCATGATGCATATGATCTTAAAAACTTTACTGGTAGAAATTGCTAAATCTCTTTTGCACAATTCTTAAAGGGGTGTCTGAGATTTTGAGAAAATTGGGCTGGAGCAGGAAATGGTATAATATAATGAAGCAATCTATACTCCAAGATTTTACTTCTGATGTCCTATCCTCAGGATGGGCCATTAGTAACTGATCAGTTGTGGTCTAACACCCAGGACCTCTGCCGATCAGCTTTTTAAGAAGGCACCGGGGCTCTTCTGAGCACTGTGGCTTTTTCTCTGCTTACCAAGCATAGCGCCGTTCATTGTATAGCGGTTGTGCTTGGTATTGTACTCAGCCCCATTCGCTTTAAGTGTGCTGGTTCTTCTCAAACAGCTAATCGAGTGTCGCCTGCTGGCTCCAACACCACTGCTCCAGCAGCAATGACATCATGTACATCATTCACATGACTGCTACAGCCAATCACTGGTCTCTGCAGGGATTCTTGCCTATATGACGTGACTGCTAAGGCCAGTGATTGGCTGCAGTGGTCATGTGTAAGATGTATATCATGTCATTACTGTAAGGCAGGATTTACCTGGTCAGTGTAGGTTATTGCTTCATTTTCAATCATTTCCTGCTTGAGGCCATTTTTCTGAAAATGTAGAACAAGCCCTGTAAAGGGAATATGTCTTTAAGAACGACCTATTGTTTAAATCTTGTTTTAATGCTATTTTTCCATTTTTTATTTTATTTATTGATTTATTTATTTTATTCTTATAGATTTGGTGATTTTTTATTTCATTTTCCACGTCACCATATTTATAAACATTCTTAAAGGGGTTGACCACCATAGATACTACTAGCTGCACAGATGCTGGGAACATCTTTATTATTAAACAATTGGCACCGATGTCTGATTAATATGCATAAGTTTACATTCAGGTCCACTCACTTGTTTGTTGGCGCTGAGCTCCAAAACTGGTCACCAATGGAGGTTTCTGTCCATCTGCGGCCTCCATTTATTTACACGGGGGAAGGACTGCGCATGCGCTAGTTCCCACGTTCTAATAAAGGCCCCCGGCTACCTCAGGTTTGGTGAAGTCAATGTACTTACCTGTCATTCTCCACCTTAGAGATGAGCAAATCTATTCGTCGATTCATTGAATTGTATCGAATCTTGGAAATTTTTAGCTGCGAAGCGAATCCGAATATTAGGTGATTCGCTCCGTTAAGACTTGAAAAGTTCCTTTCTACGCATTCGCTACGTACTTGTCCGATAAATTGTATGCTAATGCTATGTATAAGTTAGTCTATATGCTATTGCGTACGAATCCAAGTAATTAGCGAACTTGTACTGTTAGTTCGTTATTCATGCGCAAAAGCCCGGGAAGTAAGTGGTCACCTGACCTAGTGGGCAGGGCTTGCTCTGAATGGCTCAGGCTCGGTAAGCCCTTGACGCATCACACTGAGACACTGAGACCTGTTGTTGTTGAAATTGGGGTGTAATTGTTCAGGGAATCCTTATTACACATTGGGGATACTGCAGGGCAAGTGCAGGGCAAGTAATTAATCAGGCAGGGAGAGAGAGACAGGGAGAGAGATAGGGAGAGAGACAGGGACAAAGACAAAGACCAGCTGCAGGGCCACAGAGTGAAGTGAAAAATGTCTGGAATGGATAAGCAAAAGAGGTCCAGTTCCAGCCACACCTCGAGCTCTAAAAAAAGGGAGAAGGTGGCACAGGGCAGCAGTGCCAAAGGACCTGTAGCCGGAGCTTCTACTTCTGTAATTTGTAATAGTTGGCCGGTGTTCAAGGTTCGGATACTCTTTAAAGAGAGACTCTTAACTGAACTACAGCTACACTTCAAAGGAAGGTTTATAATATGATTTTATTAAATATAATAAGTAGTGTATACATGGTGATATAATGTCCTTCTTTTGCACTTATTTATACACAAAGGATAAAGAACATAATACACAATTATATCAACACTTCTTCTGGAGTCCTGACTACATCCAGAATGAAGGTACATACATCACCAATTGAGTTATCATCATCTGACAGCGACATCAGCTGGGAAACCCTTTCAGCGAAAGCAGTCAGAGTCTCGATCGGGAAAACACCGGTCCCTACATGAGGCGTCCCCCCGTAGGATGAGCTTCTGACTTATTTCCTGAAGGGTTACAGCTATATACCAATTAAACAAAGAGCTCCATTCCTTAGTGGAACGTAGCCAGCACATGCGCTGTATAATTGTCACTGTGTACGTGTTGTTCATCTGCTCTCACCGCAGACCTTGGAGCGGCCAGTTCCCAGGTCCGCAGCGAGTCAGAATCCCAAAACAACCTGATGTTTCTCAGGCCATCTTCTCAAAACAACCTGAAGTTTCTCAGGCCATTTTCTGAAAATAACCTGAAACTATCTTAAGTTTCCCCATGCCAGAAACAAAATGGATTCCGAATGGTCAGAAACTACATCTTCACACTTTAATCCACCCTTGATCATTTGAAATCATTTTGGTCATATATAAAGAGGGAATACATTGGATACAACATATGGCTATCAATAAACGAATGACAATGCAAATCATATATATGCAATGGTTCCTTAGTTTCAAAGTAAATTCCATAACGGTATCTACAACTTAAGTACGATAGCCTATTCTACATAATCCATCAACCCTATTCATTTAAGAATACAACATGAAACCACTCTGGTACCACTGGGCTTCTAAAAAAACAAAACAAAAATTCTATGTATGTTGGACTAACAAGAGTCTCTTTCATAAAATTCTTCTTTGCTTCTGATCTTCTTAAAAACACAGTCTCTGGTGACTTTGGAATCCTCCTCTCATCAACTTTGAATTTTTCCTAGTTTTCTGTTACTCTGATAAAAACTCAGTCTTTGTAATTTTGTCTAGCACATTCTCTTATGCCCGCCTTTCTCTGTAATCACAATTCTAAGTGCAGGTTTTAGAGCCTCCTTTAAGTGATTGTAGAACAGTTCATAACCTTGTCTGTGGGAGGAGCTTTGACACTGGGAGCTCCTCCCCTCACTGGTCTGTAAGTTGTACAAAGTCATCAGCCATGCTGGTTAGTTGGTGTACTGCAGGAAGTCTTGCACAGACGATTACCTTGGCGGTCCACCCTTGGACAACAGTAGCTTGAGCAGCAAGGCCTTTTTCAGGATGGCAGACCAGTGGTTAAAGTCTTTTTTTTTGTTGGGTGGCAGACAGGCCACCAAAAGCTTTATTTTACCACACCTGGTGTGGTTAACTTGGGCAGCACCTGGGCACTGCTGAAGTTGTCAGTCCTGGCTCTGTTAAATAGCTGATGCATCCTGCACTTAGGAAAGATAGAATTGAAAACAAACGTGAACAGTTGCACATATGTATTCTAAAAGAAATAACTCAGTTTCAAAATATAGTCAGTTCCGTATAACTCAGTCCATGGGTTGTTTACTCACTCCAAAATAACTCAATTTAATCCATAGATGGGGTGGAGTAAGTTTTAGAAGTTCCTTGTGCGTCATTTACTTCACACCACCCCTGCGTCAAATAGATTCAACAAAACAAACAAATGTCTCATTATGACTTTTGTCGGTCCAACACTGCTTTTAAATAACATTGCCTAATGGAACCATAGAGGTCCTGTGTCTAAACTCTGTATCGTATCTAGTTACCTGTATATTAAGCTGAACTCAATAAAATAATCAAAAATACTAAACAAACTGATATATTTAGCAATTTACACGTCATGGTGGTCTTCGTCTTCATTTTTAACACATTAAATAAATAATGGCAATCAATATTTTTTCAATGGTCCTGGATGGCCTTTGTCTCATGATAACAATGTACTTCCTGTTAGTTCTATTATATCTGTGTACTCATAACACCTTGTTGTGTAAAAGAAAGGTATCTATTTTGATATCTCTTCATTTGTTGAAATCATCAAATTGCAATATCTACCATTAATATCAATTTAATCTTATGCCTTTTGATTGTTGATAAGAAAACTCAACACTGTTAATATCACATTTATTCAGAAATCTACCCAACACTAATACCCGGTGTTGTATTTTAGTTTACCCTGCACTTCATACACTTTGATATTTTGTTTGCAAATGTACTCAGCTTTCTACATGTTACATCATTAATTTAAAGCTTTTTCCTCACAAAATGTAGTCCAAAAGATCAGAAACTACATGTTCACACTTTATAATCCACCCTTGATCATTTGGAATACATTGAGTGACTCAAGGGTATCTTTTCTGGAGTCTTTTGGTCTAAAAAGAGTTTGAATGAACAAAAAAAAACAAAAAAACAAAAAACATCATCACATTTTTAATACGCCCTGACATACACAAGTAAACACATGTCGTAAAAAAAGTATTTCTTTACAGGGGAGCTTGTAGTTAGGGGAGGGGAATATGGGGTTGTCTTTGTGTCCTTGTATTGTCCACCTTTTCTCCTCCCTCCCCTCTATGTCATCTAAGTCCACCCCTCCAGGCTGGGCTGTTTGATCCTCCCTCCACCAGTCATTGTCTCCTTAATACTGCATGAGGTTAGATCCCTGGTGTTAATTGAACAATCAACTTCTAACACATAACCATACAAACATGAAAACAAACAAGACTGACAGTACAGATAACACATGTAGGTCCCACGGGAACATTTCAACACACAAACATATCTGAGTTCCAAAAATTAAAAATCTCCCAAATAAAAATGTTCCCAATGCGCATTACAAAAAAAAAAAAAAACATTTCAAGTGCCTTCACATTTTCATTTCTTGCTACAGCCTCATATATTCATATATCACACACAGTTCATGGCCACATGGAAAAACTTCACACACAACTTCAATACATCTATCTCACTGTCTGGTCAATCACAATCCTTGGAAGGCATCATCAGACACTCCACTGCACTCTGTGCCTCTTATCTCACGCAGGTAGGCAGCCCCCGCTGTCTGCCTTCATACAAGTATCCAGTTTTCCTATAAGTCATATACAGATATTCATAACCACACTCAGAATTGGACGAGAGAGAGAGAAACATATTGTAAACTCAATTGCCGGTTTCTTGGCAGACAATGCACATTCTTCATATCTTCTCTCCTACAAACAGAAAGTAACACAAACAGATGCAAATCCAATTGTTCAAGA
Organism: Rhinella marina; assembly: GCA_900303285.1. Classification (NCBI taxonomy): domain Eukaryota; kingdom Metazoa; phylum Chordata; class Amphibia; order Anura; family Bufonidae; genus Rhinella; species Rhinella marina. Next base: position 23,701 of record ONZH01027764.1, read on the forward strand.
AAAAACATAATAAGTGCATATAACAGAATACCACAATCAATATGATGCCACGTGGACTTAATCATTATATAAAGGATATCCCACATAATATACAACTATTAGTCATTAAAACCACCTAGTAAATTATAAATACCATGGAAAATATACATAACAGTTTTCCCCTCTTTTTTTTTCGTGTTTCACACATTCTTTCTAAAAGATAAAAGAGCAAATTGTGAAATAGGAAACCAAACAAAAAAAATTAATTATCTCCCCTATATCTCTTCTTCTACTCCACAATCTGTATTAAACCAAAGAAAGACAATTAACAATGCAACATTTCAAGTCCTAGTTTAATTTCTTACATAATTCATTTAAGAATATCTCTTGTCCCCTATCAACATACTTCCATTCAGTTAACCCTCCATTGTGCTTCTCAGGGCAAACACTTCTTAGGCTACTTTCAACACTAGCGTTTCTTTATTCCGGTATTGAGTTCCGTCATAGGGGCTCAATACCGGAATAAAACGCTTCAGTTTTGTCCCCATTCATTGTCAATGGGGACACAACTGAACTGAAGACAACGGAATGCTCCTGAAAGCATTACGTTCCGTCTTCAGACCGGAGAACAAACCGCAGCATGCTGCGGTTTGCTCTCCGGTCCAGGGATCCGCACCAAGACGGATCCGGAATGACCCCCAATGCAAGTCAATGCAGACGGATCCGTTTGGTGTGGACACACCAGTAATCCGGATCTGTCCTCCATTGACTTGCAATGGGGGGTCATTCCGGATCCGGATACACAGAAATACAGACATACAGACATACAGACATACATACATACACATACATACTCACATACTCCAGGCAGGGACGCCGGCAGCATGTCTTCATGCGCCTCCTGCGCGCAGCTATGACGTTTCCCCACTGCGCCCAGCAGAGGGCGCTGTGGAGAATCGTCATCACTGCGCGCAGGAGGCGCGTGAAGACGTGCTGCCGGCGTCCCGGGCTGGAGTATGTAAGTATGTATGTGTTTGTGTGTGTATGTCTGTATGTATTTCTGTATGTATTTCTGTCAACATGTGTGGGGCCGGAGCGTTGCTCCGGCTCCACACATGTATCAGCGTTAGCACGGATCCGTTGGCACCCTTTAGGTGCCGGATCTGTGCTAACGCTAGTGTGAAAGAGGCCTTAACCTTTTCCAACTGTCACTTTCTGCATACAATTTACAACATCTACTGTATCTGCTCCTTGTAATGTTGACAACCAATTTTCACACAATCCAGTCCAATAGGACCACTTGGTGACTATAATGTAGTAGGGAGCTTTCTCCCATCCTGGAACAACTGCTGACACAAAGAAATACATCTTTTTCTAATATAAGGACATTATTTCCACTAAATGTACACTTTTTCCTGATTATTGGACCTACCCCTTTAAATTCCAGATTATTAGGATTCTATAAAAAATCAGCTCTACGTCTCTCTGAGTATGCTGCCGACTACACCATTAATGTTTTGCTGATAAGAGCAAGACTTCAGGTTCGGATACTCTTTAAAGAGAGACTCTTAACTGAACTACATCTTCACACTTTACTAACCCACCAAGGCGCAAAATTGTAGTGGAGGAGAAGTGGATGAGGTAGTGGAGTGGATGGCACGCTCATCTCAGTCTCAACCGGATGATCTGCTGTCATCTAATGATACAGTATCCATATGTAGCCAGGTTCAGAGCGTTCCTCCTTCTCCACCATTCCTCTCCAGCAAAGCCCGTCATTTTCGTATGCAATTGGTACGCTCATGCGTATGTGTTCAAAGAATTTGCGTACCTTTTAAAACTGAACGTTCGTTATTAGTGCGCGAACGCCACATAATAACGTATATTTTGTAAGCAAATTTAACAAATATATTAGTCGAATATACAAATCTTATGAAAAGTTTGACGAATGTTCGGCGAATAAAATTTTGAATGATTTGCTCATCTCTACTCCACATCCATGGGCTGCAGGATGGCAGGAACCACTTTCATTGGCTGTTCCTGGGCAACTTCTATTGTGTGCAGGCACAGAACCGCGTCCAGTGCATGTGCAAACACAGGGGGTCTGCAGCTTGTATCTGTGCATGCGCCAGAGGCGTCCATCTGCCGTTCAGTGCCTGCACAGAATAGAAGGCACGGAGGAACAGCTATGGATGCAGATGATGACAGGTGAGTATATTTACTTCACAGGAACAGACACAACCGGGGGCTTCCATTAGGACGTCTGGGAGACAGTATACAGTAAGCTTGTATGGAGGATACATGACTGTGGGTGGCAGAAATTGGCCCACCCCATTAAAGCAAGTGAAATTCCATTGTTGGTGCATATTCACAGTGCTGTAAGACAAGCCAAGAGCAGCATTTTTGGCTATTCTAGCACCCTTCTTCAGGTTCTTTATTAGTAACATTTCTTATGAACCTGCGTCACCCGCGATGCTAGGGAGGCTCATCCCTGTCCCCGCCTGCTATTGGCTGCTCCCCGCAACACCGGATGTTTTCATTGGCGCACGGGGAGAAGCAGCAGTGACAGTGCGGGGACCAGAAGCGGGGCAGGGAGCGGGGAACAAGGTAAGTATATTTATTGTGAGGGGCCCAGGCGTATGGGCGGGCATTTTATAGTCTTGGATAACCCCTTTAATTGTTCCTGATGTTTGATGACTATTAGTAGGATTGTGATGGCAACTCAGGGGTTGGACAATATAATTAGTGTCAGGGGCTGGCTGGCAAATTTTAGCCTGGGTGGCAAGCACACAGCACTGGCCCATGTGTAGCGGCCCACCCTTAACCTGTTTAACTCCGCCTACCATAAAGCCGGTATAGGTAAATGGGCTTTAAATGGTTAAAAGGCGGCAGATTTACCAACCCCTGAGCTGAAGAGACTCCATTGAGTACAATAGGGTCTGTTCAGGATGCTGCTCCTTTACCGAACAAAAAAGTCTTGCATGCAGAACTTTTCTGCCCGGTCTTTTTAACAGAATCTGTGACCCAAGCGCAAATGTGAATGGATAGTATTAGACGTATAGCATCAGATGTATGTTTAACACACAAATACAGAGCAAGATCACTACATACACACAGCACCAGAACCAAACCTAGAGGTCAAACACAGCACCAGAACCAAGTTCACTGCATGAATACAGCACCAGAACCAAACCCATAAGTCAAAAACAGCACCAGAACCAAGTTCTCTACATAAATATAGCACCAGAGCCAAGTTCTCTACATAAATACAGCACCGGAACCAGGTTCTCTACATAAATACATCACCCGAACCAAGTTCTCTACATGAATACAGCACCAGAGCCAAGTTCTCTACATAAATACAGCACCAGAACCAAACCTAGAAGTCAAACACAGCACCAGAACCAAGTTCACTGCATGAATACAACACCAGAACCAGGCCCATACGTCAAATACAGCAACAAAATCAACAAGAAATATAGCACCATAACTAAACCCATAAGTCAAATACAGCACCAGAACCTAGTTGAATACATAAATACAGCACCAAAACCAAGTTCTCTACACAAATACATCAGCAGAACCAAGTTCTCTACATAAATACAGCACCAGAACCAATTTCTCTACATAAATACATCACCAGAACCAAGTTCTCTACATAAATACATCACCAGAACCAAGTTCTCTACATAAATACATCACCGGAACCAAGTTCTCTACATAAATACAGCACCAGAACCAAGTTCAATACATAAATACATCACCAGAACGAATTTCTCTACATAAATACATCACCAGAACCAAGTTCTCTACATAAATACAGCACCAGAACCAAGTTCTCTACATAAATACAGCACCAGAACCAAGTTCAATACATAAATACAGAACCAGAACCAAGTTCTCTACATAAATACAGCACCAGAACCAAGTTCTCTACATAAATACAGCACCAGAACCAAGTTCAATACATAAATACAGAACCAGAACCAAGTTCTCTACATAAATACAGCACCAGAACCAAGTTCAATACATAAATACATCACCAGAACCAAGTTCTCTACATAAATACAGCACCAGAACCAAGTTCAATACATAAATACATTACCAGATTTTAAAGGTTTAGTACAGATACCATCTGAGTAGTCAGGTCAGCCCTCGCCATATGAAACTACAGCTCCCAGTATGGCCTGAACAAGTGTAAAGGGATGCTGGGAGTTGTTGCGCAAAACAGCATGCTACCACCCATCATCAGCTGTAGATCATCCAGGTGACTACAGCTTCCATCATACACAGTCAGTAGCATAATAATAATTTCCATTTAGTGACTTACAGGTGACGTCTCTTCCTGAGTTCTTCCCCATCTGGTTCAGACCACCATGACGACTCATCCCATCCACAATGCAGCTTTGTAGATTTTGCCGAGAAGATGTCTTCAGCTTCACGCTTTACCAACACATTGGCACCCTGCATACTGACACAAACTCATCTTAGTGCCACATTCTGTGCCCTGAATATAACAGCAGCATTAGTGCCACATGCTCTGTGCCCTCTGCATATAGTGCCACACACTCTGTGCCCTCTGTATATAGTTCCACATACTCTGTGCCCTCTGTATATAGTTCCACATACTCTGTGCCCTCTGTATATAGTGCCACATACTCTGTGCCCTCTGTATACAATGTCATATGCCCTGTGCCCTCTATATATAGTGCCACATACTCTGTACCCTCTGTATACAGTGCCATATGCCCTCTGTATATAATGCCACATGCTCTGTGCCCTCTGTATATAGTGCCACACACTCTGTGCCCTCTGTATATAGTGCCACATACTCTGTGCCCTCTGTATATAGTGTCATATGCCCTGTGCCCTCTATATATAGTGCCACATACTCTGTGCCCTCTGTATACAGTGCCATATGCCCTTTACCCTCTGTATATAGTGCCACATGCTCTGTGTCCTCTGTATATAGTGTCATATGCCCTGTGCCCTCTGTTTATAGTGCCACACACAGTTCCCCTAATGCTAGTGCCACATGCTTGGTGCCCCTTATAAAACGTGCCTCTTATATGTGCCCCTTTGTGTATAGTGCCCCTCCAGTGTGCCCCCTTTATGTATTTTGCCTCTTGCAGTATATGTGCCCATTTGTCTGTAGTGACCCTTCAGTGTGCCCTCTGAATACAGCGTACACACACTGTATTATAATACTCGGTAAAAGCTAGATTGCAGTGGGTGAGACGTCACTGGCTACAAGTTGCTAACGGTCACATGACAAGCTAGATGCAGTGGGTATATAGAGTATATACAGCAGTGCATATAATATATATCTATACACACTGCATCTATTATACCTCGTACCTCACATATCAGTATACGGCTGTATATACTATATATCTGTACACACTGTATCTATTATACCTTGTACCTCACATATCAGTATACGGCTGTATATACTATATATCTGTACACACTGCATGTATTATACCTCGTACCTCACATATCAGTATACGGCTGTATATACTATATATCTGTACACACTGCATGTATTATACCTCATACCTCACTTATCAGTACACTGCTGTATATACTATATATCTGTACACACTGCATCTATTATACCTCATACCTCACATATCAGTACACTGCTGTATCTACTATATATCTGTACACACTGCATGTATTATACTTCATAGCTCACATATCAGTACACTGCTGTATATACTATATATCAGTACACACTGCATCTATTATACATCATACCTCACATATCAGTACACTGCTGTATATACTATATATGTACACACTGCATGTATTATACTTCATACCTCACATATCAGTACACTGCTGTATATACTATATAACTGTACACACTGCATCTATACTTTTATAATACATGCAGTATATACAGATATATAGCATATACAGCAGTATACTGATATGTGAACTACGACGTATATTACATGCAGTGTGTACAGATATATAGCATATACAGCAGTGTACTGATATGTGAGGTATAATAGATATAGTGTGTACAGATATATAGTATATACAGGAGTGTACTGATATGTGAGGTATGAGGTATAATAGATGTAATGTGTACAGATATATAGTATATACAGCAGTGTACTGATATGTGAGGTATAATAGATGTAGTGTGTACAGATATATAGTATATACAGGAGTGTACTGATATGTGAGGTACGAGGTATAATAGATATAGTGTGTACAGATATATAGTATATACAGCAGTGTACTGATATGTGAGGTATGAGGTATAATAGATGCAGTGTGTACAGATATATAGTATATACAGCAGTGTACTGATAAGTGAGGTATGAGGTATAATAAATGCAGTGTGTACAGATATATAGTATATACAGCAGTGTACTCATATGTGAAGTATGACGTATATTAGATGCAGTGTGTACAGATATATAATATATACAACAGTGTACTGATATGTGAGGTGTGATGTATAAATTACACCTTGTATCTCACATGAGTACACTGCGTTGTATACTATATACCTGTAGACACTGCATGTATTATACCTCGTACCTCACATATCAGTACACTGCTGTATATACTATATACATTTACCCACTGCATCTATTATACCTTCTACCTGACATATCAGTACTCTGTGTGTATATGTCAGGTGTAAAAGATGCAGTGTATACAGATATATGTGGACAGTCATATATTATGGTCACTGTGTTAGAGTTAAGGGCCAGTATTGGGGTTAGGGGTCAGTATTGGGGTTAGGGGTCAGTATTAGGGATAGGCGTAGTATTAGCATAAAGCTACATTCAGACGACCGAAAGTGTTTTGCAGTCCCCAAATTGTGGATCCGCAAAACACAAATACTGGCCTTGTGCGTTCCACATTTTGCGGAACGCACAGTGCCAGCCCTATATAGAAATGCCTATTCTTGCGGACAAGAATAGAGCATATGCACTATATTTTTGGGGGGGAACGGAACTACGTATGTGGACAGTACATGGTGTGGTGTCCGCATCTTTTGCGGCCCCATTGAAATGAATGGGTCCGCACCCGTTCGGCAAAATTGCGGAACAGATTCAGACTTAGAAATATGGTCGTCTGAATACGGTTGTCTGAATGCACCCTTAGGGCCAGTATTAGAATTAGGGTCAGTATCAGTTAGGGGCCAGTACTGGGGTTAGAGGCAGCGTTAGGGTACATTCAAACAACCGTATTTCCATTCACTTCAAAGGGGCCGCAAATCCTAAGTTCCGTTCCGCAAGCCCCGCAAAAAAAAGATAGAGTATGTCCTATCCTTGACCGCAATCGCAGACAAGAACAGGCATTTCTATCATAGGGCTGGGCATGTGTGTTCCACAAAATGTGGAATGCACACGGCCAGTATCCGTGTTTTGTGGATCCGCAATGTGTGGACCTCAAAACACATATGGTCATGTGAATGTAGCCTCAGGGGTAGGGGTCAGTAGTAGGGTTAGGGGTCTGTATGGCGTAGTATTAGAGATAGGGAAAGTATTAGGGGTCAGTATTAGGGTTAGGGACAGGATTAGGTGTCAATATTAGGGTTAGGGGTCCAGGGTTACAGGTCAGTACTAGGGTAGGGGTCAGGGGCCAGTATTAGAGGTCAGGGGCCAGTACTAGGGTTAGGCTACTTTCACACTTGCGTCAGCAGGATCCGTTTGTGAGATCCGTCACAGGCTCTCACAAACGGTCCTGAACTGATCAGTTTTTCCTTAATGCATTCTGAATGAAAAAGGATCCGTTCAAAATGCATCAGTTTGCCTCCATTCCGTCTCCATTCCGCTCTGACAGCGTTTTGGTGTCCGCTTGACTGAGCGGAATGGAAACAGATCCGTCATGACTACAATGTAAGTCAATGGGAACGGATCCGTTTACTCATGCACAATAGTAAACGGATCCGTCCCCCACTGACTTTCAATGGAGTTCTGAACGGATCCGTCTCTGCTATGTAAAATATAATACAAACGGATCCGTTCAGAACCGATGCAGACGGTTGTATTATCAGGACGGATCCGTTTGTGAGAGCCTGGACGGATCTCACAAACGGATCCTGCTGACGCAAGTGTGAAAGTAGCCTTAGGGGTGCGACAGGGCCAGTATTAGGGGTCAGTACTAGGGGGTAAGGGGCTAGTATCAGGGTTAGGGGTCCAAGGTTAGAGGTCAGTACTAGGGTAGGGGTCAGGGGCCAAAATAAGTAGTCAGCGGCTAGTATCAGGGTTAGGGGTCCAAGGTTAGAGGTCAGTACTAGGGTAGGGGTCAGGGGCCAAAATAAGTAGTCAGCGGCCAGTACTAGAGGTCAGGGCCCAGTACTAGGATTAAGGGTCAGGCAGGGCCAGTATTAGGGGTCAGGGGCCAGTACTAGGGTTAGGGGTCAGGCAGGGTCAGTATTAGGGGTCAGGGGCCAGTATTAGGGTCAAGGGTAAGGCAGGGTGGTCAGTACTAGGTGGGCAGGGGCCAGTATTAGGGTTAGGGTAAGGCAGGGCCAGTATGGGGGTCAGTAATAGGGAGGCAGGGGGCAGTATTAGGTTAAGGGGTGCATATAGAGAGCATAGGGGGAGGGCAGTTAATACTCACCTGTCCAGGCGCGGTCCCACGATGCAGACCCGGCCTCTTCCGGCGGGTCTGCTCCCGAGGAACGTCGCAGGCGGCGCGATGACGTCATCGCGCCGCCTACATCACATCTGTGCGCCGGCCACCGGGAGTAGCGGAGCAGGGAACCAATACACAATAGACAATACAGCAGTTACCTCAGAGCCGGTTTGAACAAGAGCAAGATGACCACCACTACTACATGACCGCGGTGGTCGTAACTAGGGGCAACGGCCTGACTGATGTGTGTGGGACAATGGATATACAAAAGAGCAAATAGTAATAATATTGGCATGGCCATATCTAACTATACAAACTACATTTGTGACATGGGAATACCGCTTTAAATACTGTGAGTTGTCCTAATAATGCATGTATTCAGCAAGTACTCCAGTACTTTCTAGTTATCTAGTACTGTATGTTTGCCTTTGACTTCCATTGTTAAAAAATATAAAATATATAAAAAATATATATATTGCGTGGTATAGTGTATACCTTTTTTTTAAATTACTATTTTTGGAAAACTTAGTATCATTAGTTTTTGTCTTAAATAGCAAAAAAATCAAGCCAAATATACTGTATGTGTAAGCGTACAATGACCCACGAGGTCAAGTACCACTTGTGTCCAGCAGGTGGTGTCAAATTTTTGCATTTCACGATACTTTATGTTTTTGGTATCCGCTTATAATATTGGCTGTACATTATAGCTTATGTAAGAATACTGCACGAAATGTTTTCCTAATATTATGCGCTAGATGAGTAAATAATGTGTTACCCTCAGGGCCCAAAATGTTTGGAAATGGAATGTATTTCACATATATAGCGGAATATGGGAAAATAAAAACAGTATAAAAAGCCCATAAATAAGAGATTACCTTTTTTCAGTATTTTTTATCAGTATTTAGTATTTGGATATGCTTTTCTGAAAAAACAAACTGCGTTCTGTATGAGACTTACTCACTAATAGGCAAAGGGAAAGCAATGAGGGCTTGTGTAAGATGTCTGTATATGTAACAGATGACATAGCGTTACCATTCAGGAAATGGTCTGCAGCCAGTTGGAATCGTTGCTTCAGTCCCACTTCATATTTCTTTTTAAGTCTTTCAATATGTGTTGCTGGACACAAAAAGCATAACTCTTGCTGAGCTTTGTCACTGCGCATGCAGGTTGAACTCAGGATAGACTACACCCGGTGAAGGTCAGGCAAAACCAGATTACATATTGTAGGGCAGGAGATTTCAATGAGGAAAAAAATGGGTGGAATTGTATATTAAGGGGTCATTCCTGGAATAGTAAGGCTGGGGCTATACCTAGACTTTTTGTAGCATTTTTGATTAATCTAAACTATGGAGCAGGGGTGCACCACCAATGAGGCCAGGTGAGGCAGCACCAGGTAGGGACAAGAGGGGGGCAACCAAAGAGTCACGGGCTGAAGGGAAGTGGTTAGGTTAAGAAATTGGCATGGGGGAAGGTGGGGTGCTGTTTCAGTTTTTGCCTCAGGCAGCAGAAAGGTTAGGTACACCTCTGCTATGGGGTGCACATGATTTCAGGGGCAGATTGGCCATAGACGGTACAAGGAAATTTTCCGGTGGGCCGATTCCAGGGGTCCACCTGGGCCCTCCTCGTGGCCAGCCAGTGGAAGTTTTTGGGGATGTATTTTGTGCTGCTTGGCAGTATTTTGTGATGGATTGTTGTATTTGGCTCTGTTGGGGTGGTATAATGTACCACAATATGTTATTGCTGGCCCTGCCTTCCAATATTTTGGACTCAACTACAAAATGGGGACACTTTTAGCATTTTTTCCAGGGCCACTTTGAATTCCCAGTCTGCCCCAGCATGATTGCATACAAATCAGTTCAATGCTTTGCACTATAGCTACAGCTCAATAGCTAAAATCAACTAAAAGTACTATAAAAAGTAGAGAAGGGACTCCATCCTAAGAAGATACACAATGTTTGTCTTAGGCTGGGCCTAAACCTATTCTTTTTGTGGGACTTTTAATTGATTTTTACTATTGAGCTACATCTGTAGTCCAAAGCAGTACATTGACTTGTATGCAATTATCCTCCGTGCAGCTGTCACTCAATAGTTAAAATCAATTGAAATCTCTAGGTGTAGCCCTAGCCTTGCACTTGTTCTCTTTTTGCCATACTGTAATGGGATCACTAGATTGGAAGACATTATAAATAAAAATGTAAGCATTTTTGAGCATATAATGCTGGCTTCTATCATTTGTTTCACCTCAGCTCAGTATTATCCAACATTTTAAAACTTTTCGCACTGTGTCATGTGATCCCCGATCTGATTACTAGAGATGAATGTCTTAAAATTTGATTTGAATCCAATTAAATACATTTTTTCCTGAACTGAAATGTATCTCTCTCCTGATACACACTATCTGTCTGTGTTGTGTGCAGAATCTCCAGTGTATCCTATGGGATACAGCTTCAAACTGCTCTCCCCTGCCTCCTGCTTGTAAGAACTGAGAGGGAGAAACCTCAAAATCAATACAAGCAGGAGGCGGGGAGAGCAGTGTGTAGCTGCACCAATTAGGATACATTGAGACTATTAGGGGACAAGAGATCTATCACTTTCTGTCCTTAGCGTGATGAGACATCACACTCTTATCTCTGTAAAAGCAGCAACATAAAGGGACAAATTCCCACTATAGGCTGCTGCACCAGAAAGAGCTAGGTCAGGGGTTGGCAACCTCCGGCACTCCAGGTGTTGCGAAACTACAACTCCCAGCGTGCATACATGCTCTGCTCTTCTTAGAACTCTCATAGAAATTAATGGGGCATGCTGGGAGTTGTAGTTTCAGAACAGCTGGAGGTGACCCCTGAGGTAGGTCATACTCCGCCACAAAAACAATATTTAGCTGGTGCGCACTGCTTATCCAAGCAATCTGAAAAACGAAGGTATAAGAAACGTTTCACTTGCAGGAATTGCCAAAGTCCACAACTGGCTTGATTCTCATTACCTTTTGCCAGCTCGGTCAGCCTGGTTTCCCTATGTGAGAAAAAACAGGACCACATAATGAAGCACTGCAGCAACAGATATAATCCACATGTTTTTATTATACTCATGGAGAAAACATATAAAATAGCACATAAAAATGCAATAAAACGCCCAACTCGAGTTTCACTGGTGCCACTTTGGGAGCTCTGAGATTTCTTACGGGATCACTCTTAAATACCCCTGTCAGTTTTACCCCCTTATCAATATTATACAGGTTATATAACTTATCAACATCCCGTCCTTGTTTCCTATTATGGCATATTGACTGAATGTTCCTAAAAATCAGGGGTAAAGGAGTTCCTTCAGATATGTCAAATAATAATGAAAAGTAAAAATTTGCGTTTCAGACTAAATGCAAAAGGTGAGGACCATCAAGCAGCTGTTTTTAAATCAATGAGGAACAGTGATATAACGTCCTGAACTTTGGGAATTCCTGCAAGTGAGATGTTTCCTATACCTATCTTCAGATTGTTTGGAAAAGCAGCACGCACCAGCTAAATATTGCTTGAGAGGCATAATGGGAAATGTAGGCTACATTAGGGGAAGAAGGAATCGAGGTGCCAGACTACCCATTAATGGCACATCAACTAAAATAGATATACGCAAGACACACACAAGAGCCTCGACGTTATTCTTTAGTAATAGCCTATGCTGCATGAGGAGTGCTTTGTTAAAGGGGTTATTCAACCCCTATAATGACCGCTTAATGCCCGGGCCCCTCAAATAGGTTATACTTATCCCGCTCCACTTCTTATCCCTGCACGGCCGCTGCTGCATCTCCCAATCGCACAGATCAAAATGTCCAGTGACGGGGGGAGCAGCCAGTAGCAGGCCGCGAGGATGAGGATGAGCCTCCCTAGCATCGCGGGTGATGCTAGGGAGGCTTGTCCCCGTTGCGGCCTGCTATTGGCTGCTCCCCTCGTCGCCGGATGTTTTGATCCGCACGACGGGGAGATGCAGTGTTGACCATGCATGGATCTGGAGCAATGCGGATGCCGGGGAGCCGGGTAAGTATAATGTACACAAGGGGCCCGGGCATTGGGAGGGGTGATTATGGGGGTTGGATAACTCCTTTAAGGGAGGAAATTCTGGAACCTTTTTGTGTATTTTCTATATTCAGTGTTCCTTTAGCTCCTGTTGACCATGTATAAAAAAAATGCTTTGTCTTTGGTTATCCATTGTTTTCATCCATTCTTGCTGTACATTCCTCTACCTTTGGCATTCATATTTCTTTAGAATGATATTTCTTCTATATAGGTATATATATCAATCTTGTTCTCTTTGCTTGTACTTTCCCAAGAAAAAAAATATGTAAAAGATGAGAGCCTGGCCATTTTGATCATAGTTAGAAATGCGTTGTGAAATAGTCAGTGTGTATATTCTATATACCATGGTACAGTATACGGATGAGCAAATCGATTGTAATGAGTAATAGTTCTTCACCTCTGAGGGACTGTCCCCATAGGTGAAGAAGTGCCCATCTGTCGTTTGATCGTGCACGTCTGTGAATCTTGCGCTGTTGCTCCAAGTTACGGTGCAAGCGCATGAGCTCTGCTTCCGATACTGGAGCTTTCAGGTAGCAGTGCATGAACAGTCGCTGCTCTGGAAGCCGAATCAGTGGCCCTGTGCTCACAGTGCTACTCAGAGCGATGGTGCAGGCATAAAGTTGATGGGGCCAGGCGAGATGTCCAGCCCTGTCAATCAAATGGCAGGTGGGCACTTCCTCACCTGTGGGGACGGTCCCTCATAGTTGAAGAACTTTCTGGGGACTTTCACAAATCATGTTTCTTTCATGTTTTCTTTCGTCCAACTATCAGAAAAAAATATTAAACACAGCTTAATAACTTTTTTGCAGTCGATAACGGTCTGTCGCAGGTAGGCTAAAATGATGGCTTGTTGTTAAAGTTCAACCTAGGATTGTTAATTGAAATATTTGCAGATTTGTAGATTTGTTACAAATCTCAGATTTTTTAGGCACCGAATCCAACCCGGAACTTTTCTTGTTCATTTTGGATGAATCTTGTAAAACAGCACCCACCCTTTCTTCATCCTGACAGTTAGCACTGTGAATACGAGCATCTGGCCACATAAAGGTCTAATTCTTTGAGGCTTAGTCCCTCATTAAGCATCATTTTTTTCAAATAACAACTTGTGTGTTCAAACTCCATCTGCCTCCGATGAGGGACAATTTTTTGAAGCTATGAAATAGGAAAACGGATAAAACGTGCCGCTTTTTAGCACCTTGAGACATGCCTTGATCCAAAGCTATGTGTGTCAATGTCACTCTGACATGATTTTCTACTGCTGTCGTTCATCCCAGAGCTTAGGGAGGGAGGATAGGCGAGGGAAAAGGAAAATACTAGGACTAAAGGGGGTTATATACAAATTTACAGGGCAATTAGAGCAACTTTGGTTCAGAACAAATAGATTTGGACCCAAACTAAACTTTTTGGAAAAATTCAGTGAAACAAACCAAATCTTGGAAGATTTGCTCATTTCTACTTTAACCCTTTCAGTACCGGAGGTTTTTTCGGTTTTGCGTTTTCATTTTTCTTCGCTATTTTCAGTGAGCCATAACTTTTTTATATTTTTGTTCACATAGCTGTATGGGGGCTTGTTTTTTGTGGGACAAGTTGTACTTTCCAACGCCACCATTTAATATTGCATATGGTGTAGTGGGAAGCGGGAAAAAACCCAAATCGGGTGAAATTGCAAAAAAAACACAATTCCGCTACAGTTTTACGGGTTTTTTATTTACGGAGTTTTTTTTTTGTCGTCATATCTTTATGTGTACGTATCTGAACTTTTTATTGATACCATTCTGGGGTATGTATGACTTTTTGATTGCTTTTTATTTAAGCAACAAAAAAAGCGAATCAGCCATTTTGACGCTTTTTTCCGTCACGCAACTCGCCGTATTGGACTCGCCTATTTTAAAAGTATAGGCGTTTTCGGTCGCGGTGATACCAATGATGTCTATATTTATTGTTATTTAGGTATTTATTTTGTAATTATACAGAAAGGGGGGTGATTTAAACTTTTATATTTTTTTTATTTTTTATATATTTTTTTAAAATTTTTTTTATTTTTTGCGATTATTTTAAGGCTCACATATGAGCAAATAGATCCTGTTTTTTATTTTTTATTTTTGAGCAATCAGGGATTTTAAATCCTGCATTTAATATCCCTTTTGCTCATTTCTTAGCCTGGCCTGCCATCTAGTGGCCAAACTAAGAATTACACATTGAAAGCTGTAAACCTCATCAGCGAGGTTTACAGCATTCAAACCCACCGCAGGTGCCCTAAGTTACCACAGGGGGGCGTGCGTGGGACACCCGGAAACGAACGCTTCTGGGTTTAGCACTATTAGATGCCGTGATCACGTGAGATCACGGCATCTAATAGCTTTTGTTCCCGATCGGGTACATCGGTAAGTAGGGGCAAGTCTCTGCTGTTTGAAACAGCAGAGACTTGCCGGCCATGACGCCGGCCGCACGTGCGAGCGGGCGCCATGTTCCCGCATCACCCCAGAGCCTTACATGTACGGCGCTGGGAGTGTAAGGGTTAAACCAATGTTTTGGACTACACAAGGGATTCTGAATCATTTTGCAACTGGTAACTTTGTGTAAAGTGTGAAATCATTGAAAACTTGATTTTTAATGGTATTTCTACCTTTTGTCTACCTTCACAACAATTTTTTTTATATTTTACTGTTTCAGTCCGTCTAAACTGAAAAATGAAACAATGTGCAGTTCAGTACAGCTCCTATGCAGATTAAACATCTCCATGGTACCAGACAACAAACAAACCCTATGTAGTCTGATCCTGCAGTCATACATCCTTCCATTTGTCCCCCCTAACGTACTGTACATTTGATTAGAAAGGGTAAAAATTTCTAAAAAAAATACAATGCATTTACACTATGAAATCTGCAACGAAATTAATTTAATTTCATTTGGATTCTGGCAGATGCTCGGGGTGTGTTTTTTCAGTCTGGACCAGTCCCAGGTGGCTGTATTCCAGTATTGAACATACGAAAGCAGCTGTATCTCCAGTTTGGAATCAAGTCGAGTGTTGCAAGTGGACCACCTTCAGAAAGTCATTTTTGAGTCAATTTCTCTATTCAGAAAAAAAGTTCAAAAAGAAATAAACAAAAGAGAAAATCTGGAAAATGTTGCATTGCGCTGAACCTAAAGCTGATTTCCTTTGGAATATCAGACAAGGCGTCCAAGTGATGTTGTAATTACTGTCTGAATGAGTCAGACGTTTCTCTTTCTATATAAACAAGAGCTGTATTTTGGCATCAAAAATGGTTTGGCTGCAATTTCCCACTCAGAAAGTGTGATTAATGTCTTCATTGACCATTTAGCTCCCATCACTTCTTTGTGCATAACATCTTCTAGTTTTGACACCAAACTATGCAATATGTGAAGGCAACAGATGACTCTCCCAGCTCTCCTGTACGTCTAGCTAATGAATGGAATGAATCACCTATGAATCAAGGTGAATCACAGTTACTATCCATTCAAAACAGGTTGATATGTGATTTATTTTTTTAGATCACATCACATCCCACCTTCATGGACCCCTACGCACATGAATTTCCTCTGGTGCTTTTTGCTTACCATGTGGTTTTAATCACAACATTTTTTTTTACAACACCAGTGTTTCTGGTGTTTTTTTCCCTATGGAAATTAAGAAGAAAACACCAGAAAAAACACCAAAGCATGCAAAACACTACAATAAAAAATAAAAGTCACTAACCCAAAAAATGCTTGTCTACTCTACATTTTATTTTTCCCATAGACTTTGAGCTAACATCTGGAGATGATATTTTTACTGCAGAAACAGCATCCATAACCACAGGTGCAAAAAAGCAACTAAAACTCCAAAAGTGCAAAAAAAAAACCATCACAAAATACCTATGATTTCAGCCTTACTATTTAGTACAACTGAGATGAGAAGACTTGGTTGTAATAATCTAAGGCTGGGGCTACACAGCACAGTTGCTGCACGATGAAGGACTGCAGTGTAGCATTGCAGCCATAGAAATGAATGAGGTTGCAGAGTGACGTGCAAGTTGCCATCGACGGCGACCTCAGAGTTGCAATAAATCTAGCAGGGTTGGATTTATGCCTCATTCACACGTCAGTGTTTTGGTCAGTGATTTCCACCAGTGATTTTGAGCCAAAATAAGGTGCAGCTCTAAACAAAGGACAGGTGCACATCCTTCCCTTATACCTTTTGTCTGTGGAGGCTCCAATTCTGGTTTTGGCTTACAATTAGGGTTGAGCGAACCCGGACTTTTTCACTGAAGTTCGGGTTTGCTGTTCATGTGATTTTATTATTTTTCACTATAACATGGTTATAACGGAAAATAATAGCATTCTTAAGACAGAATGCTAAATAACATGGCCATTGAGGGGTTAAAAAAAATAAAAAAACCTCACCTCATCCACTTGATCACGCAGCCGGTATCCTCTTCTTTCTGCAGGACCTGCGATTACGTCACCGCACTCACCACGTGGTGAGCGTGGTGACGTCATTGCAGGTCCTTCTGAATGAAGAAAGAAGGACCTGCGGTGACATCGCAGGTCCTTATGCAGGTCCTGAAGAAAGAAGAGGATACCGGCTGCGCGATCAAGTGGATGAGGTGAGTTTTTTATTATTATTATTATTTTTAACCCCTCAATGGCCATTTTATTAAGCATTCCGTTTTAAGAATGCTATTATTTTCTATTATAACCATGTTATAATGGAAAGTAATAAAGTGAAGTTTGGGTCCCCATTGACTTTAATGGGGTCCGGGTTCGGGGTCAAGTTTGGGTTCATGGGTTCGCTCATCCCTACTCACAATCACTGATGGAAATCCCTGACCAAAACACTGACGTGTGAATGAGGCATTTAGGCTGGAGCTACACGTCAATCTTGTCGCAACCAAGTTCACCATGTAGCTCCAGTCTAAAGGTCTGGATGATGGAAAGTTGGTGTTTACAGCAATCATAACCTTAAAGTCTATGGACACTTTTATAATAAAGTTTTTTTTTTTATGTTTAATGGATTGACATGTATTTTGGGATAATAATCATTTTTTAGATTTTCATGAAAATTGTTGCACTGCTTGTCTTCTGCAGCTTCTGTGTTTAACAATACATAGAAGCTGCAGAATGCTGTTCTGTGATAAATCTGTCAGTGGCTTTTTCTCCATTCCTTCTCTGATCTTAGTTGATTTCTGACCAAAGCAAAGTCCATTGTTGATTTGGTCATACAGTAAATCATCTTAGGAAATAATTGAGGAGAGCAGAGAGAGGTTCTGAAGAAACCGCTCGATGGTCTTTCTACTGAACAGAATATTGCAGCTGCTGAGTACTAAGTAAGTAAGAATTAATTGTCAATTCCAACCGTATACAGCGATCCAGTACACCAGAAAAAACGAGGCAGCGTTCCTTCAGGGACCAGTGATGCTACATATAGTGATATACTGTAAGCAGTAGAAATAAACTACACACAATATAAAGACAGGCAAGGAAGAGCAGAGCCATACAGTACAGACATTCTTGTTGTTTAGTGCAGACAGTAATTGTGAATATGCTACATACATACAGTATGTGTGCAAGTAGTTAGAGTGTGCCGAGTGCTTTGTTTTACTGTATCTAGTTCAGTGCTTGTTGGTTAAGCAGTCTGATGGCTTGTGGGAAGAAGCTATTACAAAGTCTGGTTGGGCAGGACTGAATACTTTGTGTAATGCTAATGAACTGATAAAGCGAAACTTGACGGCCAGCAAAAGCAGTGTACCAGACACACTTTGAGCAAGCCGTCACACTCTGAACACCCTTGAGGGCCTGAGTACTCTTTACCCACCCCCAGCAGGATGGGGGACTTTGGCAGAGCCCTTCCCAGGTGTCAGTAGCAGGGTGGCTTGTGGCTGGGCACCCCGGCCGCAGTTGGGCAAAAACCCCAAAGCAAATACTGTGACACTATGCACTCGTGAATAGGGAAACACGAGAATGGTCAGTAAACGTAAGCCAGGGATCAAGAACCAGAAGACAACCAAAGCCAGAGTCAATAACCCAAGAAACCACTCACCAGACAGCTTAAGATCCAGAGCCAGGGAAGCAACTGATCACCCATAGATCCATAGATTAGGCTGATTATTCTGTAATGCTAATTAAATGATAAAGCCAAACTTGACAGCCAGCAAACGCGGCGTACCAGACACACTTTGCACAAGCCGTCACACTTTGGTACCTTTTCCCATATGGTGAGGTTACGGCCACACAGTCAGGTTTCTGGATGCAGTTTTGGAAGCCAAAATCAGATGTAGATCATAAAAAGAAAGAAATTCTAAAGGGCAGATACAACTTCTCCTCTTTTTTGAATTCACTCCTGTTTTTGTTTTCCAAAACTGCATGCAGAAATCTGATTGTGTGATTGTGCCCCAAGAGAGTGAAACATGTGTGATGTTCCACTTAATTTTTAGCGCTTTTCAGATACAGTGTGTGGTATAGATATCTGTGCTCTGTCTTCACTACCCATTGTAGATTATTGCGATCCAAACTGGTGCAGTTCCCAAACTAGGCAGTGATGTAGATCTAGATTTTCTCGATAGTCCCTCCATAGATGATAGTAAGGGTGGGAGGTGAGAGATGAGCTTTCGTCAGCCTTCTCAGAAAGTATAGATGCTGCAGTGCTTTCTTGCATATACAGTTTGCAAATTTGCACAAAAACCCAGATCTTGACGATATCTGCTGAAGAGCCGAAGATATGGGCACCTTGTGTTCTTCTGAAGTCCAGAACCATCTCCTTTGTCTTTGTCATTCAGAGAGAGGTTGTTGGCTTTGTCCCAGTCCGTTAGACTTTCCACCTCTTCTCTGTTCTTTGACTCGTCATTCTTACTGATGAAACACACCACAGCAGTGGACTAAGAACACAGCCCTGAGAAGCTCCTGTAATCAGCGTAATGATTGTGGAGATGTTGCTTCCAATCTGTACATCCTGGGGTCCCAGTTAGAAAGTCCAGGATCCCATTGCAGAGAGCAGTGTTCAGTTTCACCAGTCTCAGCTTACTGATCAGAATTTAAGGACATATGGTATTGAAAGCTAAACTGAAATCTATGAACAGTATACGGTAAGAGCAGTGAGACTATGGAACTCTCTGCCTGAGGAGGTGGTGATGGTAAGTTCACTAAAAGAGTTCAAGAGGGGCCTGGATGTATTTCTGGAGTGTAATAATATTACAGGTTATAGTTACTAGAGATGGGTCGTTGATCCAGGGATTTATTCTGATTGCCTGATTGGAGTCGGGGAAAATTGGCTTCTACCTCACAGGGGTTTTTTGGCCTTCCTCTGGATCAACTTGCAGGATAACAGGCCGAACTGGATGGACAGAGGTCTTTTTGTGCCCTTATAAACCATGTTACTATGTATCTGGATGTATGTTTTCTTATTTTCCAGGTGTGTGAGAGCCAGGTGTAAAGTAGTGGCTATAGCATTGTCCATAGAGTGTTTAGGTGAATAGGGGTCCAAAGAAGATGGCAGCAGGGACTTAATATGCCTCATGACAAGCCTCTCAAAGCACTTCACGAAGATATGTATTAGAGACACGGGACAGTAGTTGCTGAGGCACAACACTGGGTACTTTGGCACGTGCACCATGGTGGTGGCCTTGAGTGTTAGGACATTGGCTGTGCTCAGAGAGGTGTTGAAGATGTCAATGATGACCAAATCAAAACCAAAACGAGTTTCAGGAAATTTGCTTGTCACAAGCTACTACCTACAGTACTGTGAAAAGTTTTAGGCATATGTGGGAAAAATTCTACAGAGTAAAAATTTTTTTTAAAAAATAGAAGTGTTACTAGTTTAAACAGAAATGTATTCTGTAACAGGACGACCACCCCAAACACACATCCAATGGGGGCCTACAACAAGGATATGCCCCCATTGTCTGATAGGTGTTGCTCCCACTTCTTTCCCGCTCCCTTCTCAGTGTAGGTGCAGGGCCCAACTCTTGAAAGAGTTGTAATCACTGTGGGGGGACTTATTATGAGGAGAATTTTTGAAGTCAGTTTTGCTTGAGTCTGTGTTGGAGTACTTTATGCCATATTTATCAGATGTTGCACATTGTTTGATAAATTTGATAAAATTTTTTCTCTGCTGTGTACCTGGTGAAGGGGAGTGGTTAGCAATCCCAGGTGCTATAAATTACATAGCTAAACTCTTATAGAGCCTGCTCTGACTTTGGGCTTGCTGTGTAAGTGGGCTGTGTATAAGTGGAGTTTAAAGAACCGGAGTTTAAGACAAGGAGGAAAAAGTAAGGTTGGAGGGATTTTCCTTGTTTGATTGTAACTTGATCTGAGCTGCTCCTTTAACTACAGCAAAACCGCATCTTATCACATATTTACTGTTTTTCTGCACTGTACTGTATATCCCCATCTAGCAGGTGCTCCATGGACAATGCTACTAAGTGTGTGTCCTGTGCAATGTATGCATGCCTTGAAGAACCATTCATGGGTGAATACATTTGCACTAGATGCAATCACGTTGCATATTTGGAAGCCCAGATCTTGGATCTAAATAAGCAGCTTGGCATACTTAGGGGCATTGAACACCTGGAGAGAGGCTTAGACCTCACAGTGCAGGCACTGGCTGGGGTCAGTGAAGAGGAGGAGGGAGGAAATGGGAAAGAGCAGGACTATCAGGTCAGCAGTTGGGTTAATGTAGTAAGGAGGGGTAGAGGGAAAAGTGCCAGGGAGGCTAGTCCTGAGCTGGAACGCCCTAGTAAATATGCCTGTTTGGCTGATATTAGGGATGAAAGCCCAGGACCAGCGACACTGCAGCAGGCTGTTTCTCCTAGAAACCAGGAGGATGACCGCTGCAGGAAGGATGGGAAAAGGAGAGCAGCAAAGGCCAGACAGATGCTGGTGGTAGGGGACTCTATTATTAGGCGGACAGACAGGGTCATCTGTCGCCGAGACCGTGAATGCCGAACAGTGTGTTGTCTCCCGGGTGCTCGGGTTCGGCATATTGCGGACCGGATTGACAGATTGCTGGGTGGGGCTGGGGAAGACCCGGCGGTCATGGTACATGCTGGCACCAATGACAAAGTCAGGGGGAGATGGAAGGTCCTTAAAAATGATTTTAGGGAACTAGGTGAGAAGCTAAAGTCCAGGACTCCAAGGTAGTGTTTTCAGAAATACTACCAGTGCCACGAGCGTCCACTAGAGAGACAACGGGAGATTAGGGAGTTAAATAAGTGGCTCAGAGGCTGGTGCAGGAAGGAAGGGTTTGGGTTCATGGAGAACTGGGCCGACTTCTCTGTCGGCTACAGACTCTTACAGTAGGGACGGGCCTGCAACCTTAATGGGGAGGGTGCAACTGCCCTGGGGGAAAAAATTGGTTAGACGGCTGGAGGAGCTTTTAAACTAGGATTGGGGGGAGGGTGGGTGACCATACTAATAAGGGGGTAGATAGTGTAGATAGAGAGTGGGGTCATAGGAGGAAAAGTGGGGGGTTTAGTGGGGGCTGGGGTTAGTAAGGAATGTAGGGAGAAGACCTGTGGCAAAACACAACCAAAGTAACCCAAGAGCCCAGATATTCATTTCATAAGTAATAGTAAAATTGACAAAAGGGGTAAAAAATATACTAAAACTCAACTGGAATTTGGCTGAACTGGAGATTGTGACATAGTTGGAATAAACAGGACTTACATGTGGATACTATGACTGGCTGGTGGATCGATTTCTTTTAAAGAAGTAAAAACAGACCTGGCAGGGGGGCGGTGTGGGGGACATCCTGTCAAAGTATATAAAAAATAATATAAATAGAAGTTTTAAATAAACCATTTCTTAGGAGGAAATAGAATTATAATAAGGGGGTAGAAATAGAGATATACTAAAGGAGTGAGAAGACTTATTCATATAATATAAACAAATCATAAGAGATAATGCAGGGCGAACTGGAATGTGATGTAGGAGGACACATAGTGGAATAACTGAGACATGGCAATACCTAGACTGGGCAGATGATACAATCTTTTTAGACGAAGGCGAAGGGTGACCTGTCTAAACAATTATAGTATGAAGATTGGAGTCGTCTATAGGGGCCACAGACAGAAATATTACTGGGAAACTGAATAGACTGGAAACTAAACTGTATATCTCATAAAGGAAACAGGTTCTTGACATAACCAAAGACAATTACCTTTCCCAACTGGTTCAGGACCCGACTAGAGGGACGGCCATACTGGACTTAGTATTAACCAATAGACCTGACAGAACAACAGATGTGCAGGTTGGGGGACATCTGGGTAACAGTGACCATAAAATAATAACCTTTAAATTGTCATTAAAAAAAGCATTTCTTCAGGGAGGAACAAAAATACCAAACTTCAAAAATGCAAAATTTAGCCATCTAAGAGAGGCCATAGGTCTAACTAATAGAGATGAGCGAGTAGTGTTCGATCGAGCCGGTATTCGATCGAATACTACGGTATTCGGCATACTCGATTTCAATCGAGTATAACAGCGATGGCGCACTGAGAATTCGTTACCCCTCCCACCTTCCCTGGCGCTCTTTTTCCACCAATCAACATGCAGGGGGGGTATGACAGGCACGCTGAGCACGCTGGCAGCGCGAAAACAGCGTCTACATGGATTGGCTGGAAAAACCATGTGACCTCGAATATTAAAAACTCAGCTCTTCCTGCTCGTACGCATATGCTGCGTGAACTTAGTCAGGGACAGAGGCTGGAGAAGGGACAGACAGGTTTTAGCAGTTGGACAGGCAGGAGCGTGATTAAAAGCCCTTATCAGGGCTACTATAGTGCAGTACAGTGATAGCTTTACTACAAGATACACTTTACAGAGAACGGCTGCCGTATTCAGGGATAGCTGCTGGAGTAGGGACAGAGAGAGGCATTAGTGGTGTATTAGGTGCTCTGCTACATACCAAACTATATTTGGCACTACTGTTCTGCGTTCTTTTTGGCTGAAAAACCCTGTTATATAACTAGTGTGTATATGCACCATCTGATCTGGCAGTATACGGCTGTGAATTTTTTTTTTTTTAAATACAGTTTATTTGGCTCTAGTTTTCTGGGTTCTGTGTGCCTGCAATACCCTTTTTGTATACCAGGTGTAAATACCCACCGTCTGTTCAGTTACTACACGGCTGTGTACCTTGAAATATACAATATCTAGGCCTTTTAATTGGCCACTGTACTGTGCGTTCTCTTGCTAAATTATTTCACATACCTGGTGTAAATACCCACCGTCTGAGCAGTTAGTACACGGCTGTGTACCTTGAAATATACAATATCTAGGCCTTTTAATTGGCCACTATACTGTGCGTTCTCTTGCTAAATTATTTTAAAAACCTGGTGTAAATACCCACCGTCTGAGCAGTTAGTACACGGCTGTGTACCTTGAAATATACAATATCTAGGCCTTTTAATTGGCCACTGTACTGTGCGTTCTCTTGCTAAATTATTTCACATACCTGGTGTAAATACCCACCGTCTGTACAGTTAGTACACGGCTGTGTACCTTGAAATATACAATATCTAGGCCTTTTAATTGGCCACTGTACTGTGCGTTCTCTTGCTAAATTATTTCACATACCTGGTGTAAATACCCACCGTCTGTACAGTTAGTACACGGCTGTGTACCTTGAAACATACAATATCTAGGCCTTTTAATTGGCCACTATACTGTGCGTTCTCTTGCTAAATTATTTTAAAAACCTGGTGTAAATACCCACCGTCTGAGCAGTTAGTACACGGCTGTGTACCTTGAAATATTCAATATCTAGGCTTTTTAATTGGCCACTGTACTGTGCGTTCTCTTGCTAAATTATTTCACATACCTGGTGTAAATACCCACCGTCTGAACAGTTAGTACACGGCTGTGTACCTTGAAATATACAATATCTAGGCCTTTTAATTGGCCACTGTACTGTGCGTTCTCTTGCTAAATTATTTCACATACCTGGTGTAAATACCCACCGTCTGTACAGTTAGTACACGGCTGTGTACCTTGAAATATACAATATCTAGGCCTTTTAATTGGCCACTGTACTGTGCGTTCTCTTGCTAAATTATTCACATACCTGGTGTAAATACCCACCGTCTGAGCAGTTAGTACACGGCTGTGTACCTTGAAATATACAATATCTAGGCCTTTTAATTGGCCACTATACTGTGCGTTTCTCTTGCTAAATTTATTTTAAAAACCTGGTGTAAATACCCACCGTCTGAGCAGTTAGTACAACGGCTGTGTACCTTGAAATATACAATATCTAGGCCTTTTATATTGCCACTGTACTGTGCGTTCTCTTGCTAAATTATTTACATACCTGGTGTAAATACCCACCGTCTGTACAGTTAGTACACGGCTGTACTTGAAATATACAATATCTAGCTTTTAATTGGCCACTGTACTGTGCGTTCTCTTGCTAAATTTTTCACATACCTGGTGTAAATACCCCACCGTCTGTACAGTAGTACACGGCTGTGTACCTTGAAACTATACAATATCTAGGCCTTTTAATTGGCCACTATACTGTGCGTTCTCTTGCTAAATTATTTTAAAAACCTGGTGTAAATACCCACCGTCTGAGCAGTTAGTACACGGCTGTGTACCTTGAAAATATACAATATCTAGGCCTTTTAATTGGCCACTGTACTGTGCGTTCTCTGCTAAATTATTTCACATACCTGGTGTAAATACCCACCGTCTGTACAGTTAGTACACGGCTGCTGTACTTGAAATATACAAATATCTAGGCCTTAATAATTGGCAAATTATCACTGTACTGTGCGTTCTTTTGCATAAATTATTTCACAAAACCTGGTGTAAATACCCACCGTCTGTTCAGTTACTACACGGCTGTGTACCTTGAAATATATTAATATATAGGCCTTTTAATAATTGGAGGCCACTGTTACTGTGCGTTCTCTTGCTAAATTATCTTTCACATACCTGGTGTTAAATACCCACCGTCTGTTCAGGTTGTGCTAAACACGGCTGTTTTTCCCTAAATGTAACCTTTGAAATATAACTACTAATATCTACGGCTCTTATACATTGGCCTACTTTGTAGGCTGGGCCACTGTTTCTTTGCTAAATTATTTCACATACCTAATTATATACCCAAATATTGTATTGCAACAAAAAAAATAAAATGCGGAGGGGGGCTAGCGGAATCGGACGTGGACGAGGACGGGGGCGCGGAAATGCTGTTGGGGCCTTGTTGAAGCCAGTGGGGATACAATGCGTGCTGGTGAGGGTCAGCCAGGATCCCACTCATCCAGAATCCCTGCCTTTATGGGACAGTTAAGCAGGGGGCGAGTTACACCGCTGTTGAGGCCTGAGCAGGTTGAACAGGTGGTGCAATGGATAGCCGATAGCGCTTCCACACAGTTGTCCACCAGCCAGTCATCCACACAGTCTCACTCTGACCCTCCTTCCTCCACACCTGGCCAACAGAGTCATCCCACCCTTGACCCCTCCCAGGAGCTCTTTTCGGGTCCTTTTTCAGATGTGCCAGAAGAATCCCAGGAGCTAGCAGAGGAATTTGTTTGTAGTGATGCCCAAACACTTGAGTTTTCGCCATCTCCTGCTGATGTGGACCCTGAACCAGCATCTGTTATCATGAGCGATGATGATGATGAGACGCAGTTGCCATCAAGGGAGGCTGTTGGAATGTCCAGTGGGCAGGAGGAGGAGCAGAGTGAGGAAGAGGAGGTGGTGGATGACGAAATGACCGACCCCACTTGGCCAGGGGTGATGTCCAGCGGGGAAAGCAGTGGAGAGGTGGTGGTCTGCGCAGCACCGAAAAAGGCAGCAAGAGGCAGAGGGATGTCCACAGGCAGAGGGATGTCCACAGGCAGAGGGATGTCCAGAGGCAGAGGGATGT
Source organism: Rhinella marina (assembly GCA_900303285.1). NCBI lineage: Eukaryota > Metazoa > Chordata > Amphibia > Anura > Bufonidae > Rhinella > Rhinella marina. Next base: position 50,218 of record ONZH01027764.1, read on the forward strand.
CCACAGGCAGAGGGATGTTCAGAGGCAGAGGACAGTCCAGACAGAGTAGTGAGGCCACAGCCAGCACGGCCGAAGCTGTTCCCGGCAGCGGGCAGTCGCGCGAAGCTCCCCCATCGAGGCCTCGTACTTCTGTGGTGTGGAGATTTTTTAATGTTTGTGCGGATGACAAACTGAGCGCGGTTTGCACACTCTGCCACTCAAAACTGAGTAGGGGCTCTGAGAAGAGCAATCTGACCACCTCAGGCATGCGGCGTCACTTGGAAGTCAAGCACTGGGCTGAGTGGGAGAGAGCAAACGCAATACAACCTGCGCCCGGTCCTGCTGCCACTGCCTCTTCCCCTTTGTTGTGTGCTGCCACTGCGGTCCAGACCTCCAGCCAGGACACCTCCACATCTGCCTCTGCCTCGGCTACTTTGGGGCCTTCTCCTTCAGCCTCCCCTTCCCCCGCCTCTTCGCCTGCACCTTCACACTCCTCGTCCCATCAACTGTCCATCTCGCAGGCGTTCGACCGCAGGCGGAAGTACGCCTCGAGTCACCCCCAAGCCCAAGCCTTAAACTGCCACATCTCCAAACTGCTGGCCCTGGAGATGTTGCCGTTTAGGCTTGTGGAGACGCAGGCCTTCCGCGACCTGATGGCGGCTGCCGCACCTCGCTATTCCGTCCCCAGCCGCCACTACTTTTCCCGGAGTGCCGTCCCCGCCCTGCACCAGCACGTGTCGCGTAACATCAGGCGGGCCCTGAGGTACGCAGTCAGCGCAAAGGTCCACTTGACCACCGACTCGTGGACAAGCGCTTGCGGCCAGGGACGCTACATCTCTTTGACGGCACACTGGGTGAATGTAGTGGAAGCGGGGACGGGGTCGCAAACAGAGACGGCCTACCTACCACCCCCGCCCAAGATTGCCAGCATGGGTTCTGATAAACCCCCCTCCTCCTCCTCCTCCTGTGCCTTAACATCGCCCTCAGCCGCTAGCTGGAAGCGTTGCAGCACTGGCACGGGGAGACGTCAGCAGGCGGTGCTAAAGCTCATCAGCTTGGGCGACAGGAAGCACAGCGCCCCAGAGGTGAGGGACGCCATATTGCAGCAGACGGAGATGTGGCTGTCGCCGCTGCAGCTAGGACCAGGCATGGTCGTGTGCGATAACGGCCGTAACCTGGTGGCGGCTCTGGAGCTTGCCGAACTCAATCACGTACCATGCCTGGCCCACGTTTTTAATCTGGTAGTCCAAAAATTTCTAAAGACTTACCCCAACCTGGCAGAACTACTGGTGAAAGTGCGGCGCTTGTGCGCTCACTTTCGGAAGTCAACTGTAGCTGCTGCTAGTTTAAAAAAACTCCAGCAACGCCTCCATTTGCCTGAACATCGGCTGTTGTGCGACCTGCCGACTCGCTGGAATTCCACCTATTCCATGTTGGCCAGGGTGTGTGAGCAGCAGAGAGCATTGATGGAGTACCAGATTATGAATCCACGCGTGCCTCCAACTCAGCTCCCTCAGTTTGCCAACCACGAGTGGCCATGGATGGCAGACATATGCGATGTACTGCGTATCTTTGAGGAGTCCACCAAGAAGGTCAGCAGCGAGGACGCTATAGTGAGCGTAACCATCCCGCTCCTATGCGTCCTTAAAGAATCGCTCATCGCAATAAGGGAGAACGCATTGCACGCAGAGGAGATGGGGGTAGGAGGAGACGCAACGGAGCTACACAGTCAGACCACACTTTTGTCTGCTTCACGGTGGCAGTTGCAGGAGGAGGAGGATGAGGAGGAGGACGACGTGGAGGTGGCTGTGGAAGAGGAGGAGGATGCTGGCGGCGAGGGTAGCAGTCAGGCTGTGGTGCGTCCCATTGGTTCAGCACGGATGGGGCGGAGAGGAGGCGGAAGAGGAAGAGGAGGAAATGGCAAGTGATCCTTCTGGTGGGGGCAGTGAGGTCATGCCTATTCAGAGTCTGGCACACATGGCTGACTTCATGCTGGGCTGCTTTTCCCGGGACACACGTGTTGTCCGGATAGTGGAGAACAAACTGTACTGGGTCTTCGCACTCCTGGACCCCCGGTATAAAGATAACGTCTCCTCTTTTATTCCGGTAGAGGAGAGGACGAATCGATTGCTGGAATACCAGAGGGAACTCGTGCAGAACATGATGGAGATTTTCCCACCCACCATCGCTGGCGGCAGAGAGGAGAGGGTCTCCCAGAGTCCCACAACAATCAATCAGGCCCACAGCCACCAGGGGAACACTCTCCAAAGGTGTGGGACACGTTCATGGCACCCCCTTCGTGCAACTTCCGTAACTGCGGGGCCCGCTATCAGCAGAGGGACAAGTATCGGCGGATGTTGCGGAGTACCTGGCAGACCGTAACCCTGTCCTCCCCGATCCCTCGGCGTCCTACACTTACTGGGTCTCCAAGTTGGACACGTGGCTGGAACTGTCCCTGTACGCCTTGGAGGTGCTTGCCTGCCCTGCCGCCAGCGTGCTATCAGAAAGGGTGTTCAGCGCAGCCGGGGGCATTTAACCGATAAGCGCAGCCGCCTGTCAACCGACAGTGCCGACAGGCTGACGCT
>ONZH01027765.1:0-39131 GCA_900303285.1 Rhinella marina
CGAACTTTCGAATATTTCACTACTCGCTCATCTCTAGTCATCTGTTCTTTCCCTGGTTTCTATGGCTCCTGTTTAGTATTAAGGTACACTGTATACGTTCTGCGCTCTAATACCCGAACTTCCGGGTTGTTGGAACGCATATGCGTTCCACGACCCGATATTTCCGGTCTGTGGAACGCATAGGCGCGTCACTTCCGGCTTGCGCGTCCCCCCGTGCTTAAATGAGGGACGCGGAACTCGGAACTCATGCGCATTCCCAGAGAAGACCTTTACGCAGCGCCAACCTCAAACCAGCTTCTCCTTATCTTTGGATACCCAAGCGGCTTAGGTATGTATAATGCTCACCTACATTTACTTCTGATTCTTTAGCACCTTAACTGTATCATTAGACAAAGCCTCCTCACCTCCTTAGACGTTGTTGGTGGACATATGTTGAAGAGATACAACTAATTAATCCAGATTGACTTTGTATATACAAATACCATGGATTCTGTTGACATAACGCTGTACCGCTTTTCAGCTACTATATGTAAGGTAGTGCGTATGACGAATGGAGCAACATACACCAGCTCACCAGCTCTTTTCCCTTTTTTCGGTGATATGTTTGCGCCGTGTTGCTCAAAGTGTGTCTTATATATACAATTATGTTATAGAAACTGATGTGACTTGTGCAATTGATGTTATTTTGCATTACTCTGTAAAATGTTGTTCACACTTTTGTATAATTATCATTTGCATCTGATTTCAGTGTCTGACGAAGGCCCAAGTAGTGGCCGAAAACGTTCACACACACACGTATAATAAACATGAAACGCATTGTTATCTACAGTCTCCAATACTGTTATTTTGAAATTCCTCAACATTGTCGTCATCATCATCATCATCATCACCCACAGACTGCGACAGTTGGAAAACTTGGGCATCGGGAACGAGGTCAGCAGTAACCTGAGAAGTGGTTTGTGACTCTGGGAAAGGTCCAGAAAACAGTTCCTGAGAGTATGCCGGATCGCATTCCAAATGTTCCTGGGAGGGGGCAGACTGGGGGATAGGAGGTTGAGGTGGAGGAGCCAGAGGAGTGCTCCCTTGGGTAACGTGGGTGGACTGCGTGGAAGACTGACTGGTGGACAAATTACTTGAAGCATTGTCCGCAATCCACGAGATCAGCTGTTCGCACTGTTGTGGTTTCAACAGTCCTCTACCACGTGTCCCTGTAAGTTGAGACATGAAGCTAGGGAGTGTAGCTCTGCGGCGTTCCCCTGCTCCCTCATCAGCAGGTACTGTCTCACCCTGCCCAAGACCACGGCCTCTGCCCCCTGCAATAATTGAATGCCCACGCCCACGCCCTCGTCCTCGACCCTTAGCCCTGGGGTTCAACATTTTCTGTATATAAGTGTATGATATAAAAATAAAATAAAATAAACGGGCCTGGTGTACTGAAACCCACAAACTTGTTCAGTCTAGTTTAATTAAGTGACGTACAGAAAGTGTCACCTGGACAGAATATACGGATTGGAGTGAGTGTGCTGAACTGTGACACACAGAAAGGTTACACGCAGCTGTGTGAAATGGATTTGTATCACTGAGCTAAAACAACTAAAAAACTAATTTTTTTTTAATATTTTTTTTTTGTTTTGTTTTTTTTTGGAACATGACGTGCAGAAACTATCGTAGAACTGACTGACACCCTACTGATGGTGGCTATTTAGACTGCGACCCAGACAAATGTCGCACAGAGATTTTTAGGATCAATCTATATACGTGACAGGTAGCAAATGACTTGGTTGTATTCTGTGACGTACAGAAAGTGCCACCTGGACAGAATATACGGATTGGAGCGAGTGTGCTGAACTGTGACACACAGAAAGGTTACACGCAGCTGTGTGAAATGGATTAGTATCACTGAGCTAAAACAACAAAAAAACTATTTTTTTTAAATATTTTTTTTTTAGTTTAGTTTTTTTTGGAACGTGACATGCAGAAACTATCGTAGAACTGACTGACACCCTACTGATGGTGGCTATTTAGACTGCGACCCAGACAAATGTCGCACCGAGATTTTTAGGATAAATCTATATACGTGACAGGTAGCAAATGACTGGGTTGTATTCTGTGACGTACAGAAAGTGTCACCTGGACAGAATATATGGATTGGAGCGAGTGTGCTGAACTGTGACACACAGAAAGGTTACACGCAGCTGTGTGAAATGGATTTGTATCACTGAGCTAAAACAACAAAAAAACTAATTTTTTTTTTTTTTGGAACGTGACGTGCAGAAACTATGGTAGAGCTGACTGACACCCTACTGACGCTGGCTATTTAGACTGCGCCCCAGACAAATGTCGCACAGAGATTTTTAGGATCAAGCTGTATACTTGACAGGTAGCAAATGACTTGGTTCTATTCTGTGACGTACAGAAAGTGTCACCTGGACAGAAAATAGTGAGTGTACTGAACTGTGACACACAGAATGGTTCCACACTGCTGTGTGCAATGGATTTGTATCACTGAGATATAACATAAAAAAAAGAAGGGGGGTTATATATGGCGATAGCTGCACTACTAGTGCTAGCCAGCCAACCAAGCCAGGAGACAAAAAAAAATGTCTTCTAGCCCTTAGAAGGGCTGTTGGGTTCTTTGTGGGTGATTTCTGCCTAACAGAGAACTAAATGCAGGCCCTAAGACTCTCCCTGAAAGGCAGCAGCTCTATCCCTAACGACATCCAGATGGCATCTGAGCCGAGCACCGCGGCCAGTCACTAGTATATTCCAGGGTCACCTGATCAGGCCAGCCAACCCCTGCTATCGACATGTAAGGGCCCCACGTGATGCTGGGTGTACCGTAGAGTCTCCTGGCTTGTGATTGGCTGTGTTTATAGGCGCCAAAAAAGCACGATGCGGAAGTTGCCATTTCCTCGAGCATGGCGAGATACTCGTCCGAGCAGCGAGCACTTACAAGTACCCTAATACTCGAACGAGCACCAAGCTCAGACGAGTATGCTCGCTCATCTCTAATAACTATGGGTAAATGCATGGTTGATGTTTAAAAACACATTGCACTGTCACATTTGTTATGCTTTTTAATATTGGAAACCCCAAAATTAGCCCTTATTGGGGGCAGAAGGTGTTTAAAAAACAGAGGCTTGTTGTCTCTGTAGCAACCTGGGGGACAGGAGAGGAGGATGGGAGTGGTGGTTTTGGTGGGTTTGAGTGGGGTAGTAGTACTCATAGTTCACAATGGTAGTCCTTTCTGTAGAGCTCTCTAGGGTCATTTGAATGGAGGGCACACCCTTTCTTCCCTTGGGGCATAGCCTAGCATTGGTGCTCCTGCATGGTAGCAGTTGAGATGCCCTTGATAGTAGATGTCTGAACAAGGTGCAAGGCAGAAGGGTAGATACAGGTTGTGCACAGTATGGAGACATTGATCACACCCGTGGGTTGCAATAAGTAGAGTCTCTTTACTAAGTGGACGATGAGAGTTGTAGTACAAGTAACAGCAAAATCACAGGAGTATCTTGAAGAGCAGCAATTTCCACTATGACAACGTACGGTCAACACAACAATGGAGGTGGTAGTATTTCTAGTCTTTTTCTCTCTCTCTCTACATATTCTTTCCAGGCAACTATGATACAATTGGGTTCTTAATTCCTACAACAGTTCCCAAACTGAGGGGACACACATGGCCAGCCTAAATCAAAGTGTGCTTGAGCATTATGGGGAACATTTATTTTTTTAGATCATTTTTATGTCACTTTTAAGTCTGGTTTTGCACTGTGTGGTTGCACCAAATTTATGAGATGGTGCACAGTTTTTATGTATTAGGTGCAACTGCATTGTGTTGTATGACTTACACTAGAGGGCTACGTCATTTAGGATGCAAATTTTTTTGGCGACATTTCCAAGCATCACAGATAACAAATATGACATAATCCAAGTCTAATCTCACTTTTCAGCCATAAACATAGGCCTCTTTGAAACATGACATGGCTCCTAAATGTTGCAGAAACGTAGCAGAAAATGCAGAAATCAGTATGTCGTTCTACATTTTTACACCAAATTCCAGACATATCTGGTTTGATAAATGTCACCCTATATACCTACCAGAGCAGTAAGGTCCCTTGCAATAAACAGTCTGTATTGTTACTTGTGTTATCTCACATGGCCTTGCATGTTATACAGTCATGGCCAAAAGTTTTGAGAATGACACAAATATTATATTTTCACATGATCTGCTGCCCTCTGGTTTTTATGTGTGTTTGTCAGATGTTTTTATCACATACAGAAATATAATTGCAATCATATTATGAGTAACAAAAGCTTATATTGACAGTTAGAATGAGTTAATGCAGCAAGTCAATATTTGCAGTGTTGACCCTTCTTCTTCAGGACCTCTGCAATTCTCCCTGGCATGCTCTCAATCAACTTCTGGACCAAATCCTGACTGATAGCAGTCCATTCTTGCATAATCAATGCTTGCATTTTGTCAGAATTTGTAGGTTTTTGTTTGTCCACCCGTCTCTTGATGATTGACCACAAGTTCTCAATGGGATTAAGATCTGGGGAGTTTCCAGGCCATGGACCCAAAATCTGTTTTGTTCCCTGAGCCATTTAGTTATCACCTTTGCTTTATGGCAAGGTGCTCCATCATGCTGGAAAAGGCATTGTTGATCGCCAAACTGCTCTTGGACGGGAAGTTGCTCTCGGAGGACATTCTGGTACCATTCTTTATTCATGGCTGTGTTTTTAGGCAAGACTGTGAGAGAGACGATTCCCTTGGCTGAGAAGCAACCCCACACATGAATGATTTCAGGATGCTTTACAGTTGGCATGAGACAAGACTGGTGGTAGCGCTCACCTCGTCTTCTCCGAATAAGCTGTTTTCCAGATGTCCCAAACAATCGAAAAGGGGATTCATCAGAGAAAATGACTTTACCCCAGTCCTCAGCAGTCCAGTCCCTGTACCTTTTGCAGAATATCAGTCTGTCCCTGATGTTTTTTCTGGAGAGAAGTGGCTTCTTTGCTGCCCTCCTTGAGACCAGGCCTTGCTCCAAGAGTCTCCGCCTCACAGTGCGTGCAGATGCACTCACACCTGCCTGCTGCCATTCCTGAGCAAGCTCTGCACTGCTGGTATCCCGATCCCACAGCTGAAACACTTTTAAGAGACGGTCCTGGTGCTTGCTGGTCTTTCTTGGGTGCCCTGGAGCCTTTTTGGCAACAATGGAACCTCTCTCCTTGAAGTTCTTGATAATGCGATAGATTGTTGACTGAGGTGCAATCTTTCTAGCTGCGATACTCTTCCCTGTTAGGCCATTTTTGTGCAGTGCAATGATGACTGAACGTGTTTCTTTAGAGATAACCATGGTTAACAGAAGAGAAACAATGATGCCAAGCACCAGCCTCCTTTTAAAGTGTCCAGTGGTGTCATTCTTACTTAATCATGACAAATTGATCTCCAGCCCTGTCCTCATCAACACCCACACCTGTGTTAATGGAGCAATCACTGAAACGATGTTAGCTGGTCCATTTAAGGCAGGGCTGCAATGATGTTGAAATGTGTTTTGGGGGATAAAGTTCATTTTCTAGGCAAATATTGACTTTGCAAGTAATTGCTGTTAAGCTGATCACTCTTTATAACATTCTGGAGTATATGCAAATTGCCATTATAAAAACTGAAGCAGTAGACTTTGTAAAAATTAATATTTGTATCATTCTCAAAACTTTTGGCCATGACTGTAGACCTTTACAAGATGTCTGTTCTCCTTCTTTCAGAAGTACTTTAGTGTTATAGCTGTGTTTTGTTAAATTGAAGTCGCAGAGACAGAAGTTCTCTGGAGTTTGAGACCTTGTCTGCAGAGCTTCTATCACACACAGCTATCTTGTAGCTCTCCTCAGCCTAGACTCCTAACTAAACAGGGTGTCAACCTGGGTCCATCAACCTGACAACATGAATGATAAACCAAGGTTGACCAAATAGTTGCCTGTACAAGTGCCACGGGACTTATATAAAATAGGAAAAACATGTTTTAAACCATAAAATACAACATTGCACTAATTAACAGTAGGTTATTTGCTGTAGCAACAGTTAACAGGAACAAGTGTTTAGAAAGTATGACTTAATGGGGGTAAATGCATGCCCTTTTTATACAGATACACAAGTGTTAATAGTGTCTTGTTCTGAACAAGCCTGGAAAAAATGTTCCCTGTTATTTGGGAGCAGAAGCAATACAGTATGTATATGGAAAGGGTAAGGTGTGTAAGGGTAATAGTAGCAGTCATAGTAGCGGCAGCAGTAGCAGCACAGCATGGAATGGACACAATGTGTGCACGGATGTGTTGGGGAAGTACAGTAGTAGTAGTAGTAGCAGTGGCAGCTATGTAGGGGTAATAGGTGTTGGAAGTAGGGATAATGAATGTGACAGTAGAGGGGGAGTAGCAGACATACCAGTTGCTTCAGCAGCAGCAGTTATATGGTACGGAATATGATAGTAGTCAGGCAGACAGTGGCAGCAGATTGACAGGGCTAGCAATATACAGCATCCGTCAGCAATGACAGATCTATTCATTGGCATCAGCCGGAAGTGTGTGAAAAAAAATCCTCACGGATCCATACCTCTTTCATTTTGACAACAATGAGGTTTTGTATACTGGCGGAGGTCAGCTTTTTCCATTTGGGTTTGATAAGACCACCTGCCGCTCTGAAAACCCTCTCTGAGATAACACTGGAAACTGGACAGGACATACTGGGTCATATCTGGCCACTGTTTTCATTAGACATCTGGGAACCCAGATCAGCTGTTTTAGAAAGCACCTGCGTTCCTGTGAGTGCCACGGCCCTCTTCATGCTTACCAAGCAGTGTCATACATTGTATAGCGTCTGTGCTTGGTTTCGCACTAAACCCCATACACTTGAATGCGGCTGAGCTGCACCTAGGCCATATGACCAATAAACATGTTATCCCTGGTCCTAGTAAAAGCTGTGAGAAGCTGTGGCGCTACTGTATGCACTGCTGCCTTCTCAGGCAGCTGATTGGTGGGTGTCCTGGAAGTTAGACCCCCACTAATCGGGTACTAATGACTTATCCAGAGTTCTAAAATCTCGGAAAACTGCTTTAACTGCTACTATGGCTTCTGCTGCTTGTAGCATCAGAGATGGTGGGAGGTGGGTGACTCAGTGAGGGGACTTCTGGTCAGACACACAGGCAGCAGGCATCTGCTTACCATCAGTTGCAGCAAGCTGACTATACAGTGTATCCTGGTAGCAATTTGGCATCCCTTTCGGCAAAACAAAAACATTTCCCCATTTTGCTTTGATAGCAAGGATCTACAAGCATGGCTATCAAGTTATCATCTGATTGTTTAAAGGGATTCTATCACCCACATTAGACATATTAAACTATCACTGTCCTGTAGGTAACAAACAGTTAATAGATTGCACCTTTCTTATTGACCCTGTCTTCTGTCAGTTTGCACCTGCCTACTACATAGGGCCATTTTTAGGATTTTTCACAGGGTCATTTTATGTTCCCAGCCCACCCCTGGGGGACCTCATTCAGAGGAAAGGTTGCACAGATGTATTCTGAATATACAAGTAAAATGAAAGTGATAAAAAAATAGGAGTACAGTGATCCTCAAAACTGCCTCCTTCTTGACACTTTTATAGAACTTACACATTCCTCAGTGTATACTCCATTGATATTGGCATCATATTACATAAATGATCTGCTTGTACTTGTCAGTGAAGTATTTTTTTTGCTTTATAAATTGATCTACATTTCAGCCTTACAAAATATCCAGCTGCCTTCAATGAACTATGTAGTTTGTTGCATGGACAGAATGGTATATGTGGCTGTAAATATTTTCAGCATAAAGAATGAATCCAACAGACTAAGCTTCAGCTGAGACCCAAAAATCGTGCTGATTCTACATTTATAATTCTTTTAACAAGCAACTTTCAAAGGAGATTTCATTGACAAAACCCATGGTCATATGGCAGTTCACAGTTGATTTTTTTTTCTGGCAAAAGTTATACAATATGGTTACAGCATAGTAAACATTATTAGAAGGTCAACATTAACTTTTCTCTGTTCAATCTATGCGTGGTACAATATGTCCTTCAGCGTAGCAAGCCTTCACAGTTTGCTGTTCAACAGCAAGAATCTTTGGCTGCAATAAAATTTCAATTTACCGCACTTCTAACCATAATGGTGTGTATGCAGAAATGGCTGCTATGGTCCCATTTGATCCGTTAAAATAAAAAGACTGAATCAAATTATTATATAAGACATTGGTGGTTGATTATGAAAGTAGTGAAGAGAGAAAGTTCAGATGCTGAAATCCTCCTTCTGAGTTCATGCAAATAGTCATCCTCCGGCAGTAACCAGAACTTCTTCAAAATTGCAATTTTTAGAGCATATACATGAAATTCAGTTTGGGGAGAAGTATTAATGCAATTAAAATGTTTTAAAGGGTTTCTGTCACCAGTTTTGGGCATATAAAACAGGATGACATTTGCAATGTGCAAATGTCACCTGATGCCCAATCTGGTAATCATTTTTTTACTGGTGTCCCCGTTTTTGTAATAAATAAACTTTTGTGATATGCAAATTAATCTTACTAGGTGCAAGGGACGGTAACCCTGCACCTAGTAGCGCCGTTTCCCTACCTTTATTCACGCCCCCTTGCTTGTGATGGACAGGGCCAGGCAGCTCGCTCTATCTGCTCCTGGCCCTGTCCGTGCTGGAAATCCCGCGGCTGCGCCGTGCGGCCTTCATTCGGCGCAGGCGCAGTGAGTGAGTGCTTCCTCACTGCGCCTGCGCCGATGACGTCGCACTACACCCGGAAGAGAAGGCGGCGCAGGAACAGTGAGGAAGCACTGCGCCGAATGAAGGCCGCACGGCGCAGGCGCAGGATTTCCAGCACGGACAGGGCCAGGAGCAGATAGAGCGAGCTGCCTGGCCCTGTCCATCACAAGCAAGGGGGCGTGAATAAAGGTAGGGAAACGGCGCTACTAGGTGCAGGGTTACCGCCCCTTGCACCTAGTAAGATTAATTTGCATATCACAAAAGTTTATTTATTACAAAAACGGGGACACCAGTAAAAAAATGATTACCAGATTGGGCATCAGGTGACATTTGCACATTGCAAATGTCATCCTGTTTTATATGCCCAAAACTGGTAAACAGAAACCCTTTAATGGACACCCCACCTATATGTGCTGAAAAAGAGAACTGCTTCTGAACAACGACTCCCACTTTAGCGGACCTGGACAGCCATTTATTTTAATGGCTGGTATGGTACATTTCCTGTGCAGCAGAAAATGAATGAACAAATGCACTCTCACCTGGTAATAACATCTCGTGCGAGATCTTAAATCAAGATGGCGGCGACCAGCTCTTCGTGCTCAAACGGATGTGGTAAGCATGATTTTTTTAAAAATGTTACCGCAATTCAGGGAAAATCAATTTGCTACCATGAAACACGAGGAAATTTGGCTTTGCGGCAAATTGAAGTTTCCCTGAAATTCGGATCGAATTCTACTTCGTGTTTGGTTCGCTCAACACTAAGGGCTCATGCACACGAACGTGTGCCGGCCGTGCCCGTGCTGCGGACCGCAAACTGCGGTCCGCAATGCACGGGCACTGACCGTGAGGCCACCGCATGTGGATCACGGACCCATTCACTTGAATGGGGTCCGCGATCCGCATCCGAGGGTCTGCACCGCAAAAAAGTAGTGCTTGCGCTACTTTTTTGTAGTGCGGAGGCACGGCCAGTGAAGTGAATGGGTCCGCGATCCGTGATGCGGGCTGCACACGGCTGGTGCCCGTTTACTGCGGACCCGCCGTATGCGGCACGGGCACGGCCGGCACACGTTCGTGTGCATGAGCCCTAATTGTGAGCAAAAACCAGATGCAGGTCCAAAACAAAGAACAGATTCAAATCTTTCCATTATTCATTATCTTTGTGTAGCCTCCACCTCTGGCTCACAATCACTGTTGGAAGTCATTGATCAAACATTGACTATGTGAAAGCTGCCTAACCATTCACACTAGTGAGCTGCCTGAGTAACGTGCAGACATGGATCCTTCAAAGCAACATATGCTCATTATTTATTTTACTCACTAAGGGCTCATGTTTGATCCATATCCAATCTGTATTTTTTGCAGATCGAATGCAGACCCATTCCTTTCAATGTGGTCACAAAAGATGTGAACAGCACACAGTGCTGCCTCTTTGTAGCTAATCTACTGTATCTTCTAGATAAAGTTCTGAATACAGGAGACATCCTTTTACATATACATTCATTAGCTTTTAACAGAACGACAGTTTAGCTGATATCTGTTCCGACCCCCTTATACACACGCACATTCAGCTTGGACTAACGTGTACATATGTAGTAGAGTTAAAGGGGTATTCCCATCTCACAAATGTACTTTGTATAGTTAGATATATCCATACCAATATTATTACTAATAGAATGTATTTATATAAAATGTACCGTTTAGAAGATTTTCCTATTTGTATATCCATTGTCCAACACACATTAGTCAGGCTGTTGCCCCTAGTTACGACCACCGCGGACATGTAGTAGTGGTGGTCAGCTTATTCTTGTTCAAACCTGCTGTGAGGTAACTGCTGTACTGTGAATGCACATTGCATGAGTATGCGGAGACACATCTTAGGGTACTTTCACATCTGGTCAGGATCCGTCCAAAACGCAGACTTTATAAACGAATCCTGCTCCATAGAGATGAATTGATCTTGGAACAGGATCCGTTTCTCTGCGTTTTGGAAGCGCAGACAAAAATGCTACAACCCTAAGATGTGTCTCCACATGCTCATGTAATGTGCGTTCACAATACAGTAGTTACCTCAGAGTTGGTTTCAACAAGAGAAAGCCGGCCACCACTACTACAGGGCCGCGGTGGTCGTAACTAGGGGCAACGGCCTGACTGATGTGTGTGGGACAATGGAGATACAAATAGGCAAATATTCTAAACGGTACATTTTATATAAATACATTCTATTAGTAATAATCTTGGTATGGCTATATCTAACTATACAAACTATATTTGTGAGATGGGAATACCCCTTTAACCCCTTGGCGACAATGGACGTACCGGTACGTCCTGGGCGCGAGGTACTTAGCGCAACAGGGCGTACCGGTACGTCATGCATGTTAACCTCCGCTGCTCAGTGCAGTGGGGTTAACATGCTTTGATGGCGGCTGTTAGACACAGCCAGCCAGCCATAGTGAAGGCCTCGGGGGGTGCCGTGCACCCCCCATAATGGCGATCGCTGTGAATGGCTGGTCTATTCAGACCAGCCATTCACAGCAGGCTCCGTGTACTCGGCGGGGATAGCGCTATTCTAGCGAATCCCCGCCGAGTGTCAGGGGTTAGGGGGAGGTCAGGGTGTCTCCCCCGCCCCCCCCGATCGGCTGTGATTGGTCAGTGACTGGTCACTGACCAATCACTGAACAAAGAAAATCAAAATAATAAAGTTAAAAAAAAGTTAAATAATGGCACCTGCTCAGCCCGCTTCCTGTTTGTCCGGATTGCGAGCTGAGCAGGTGCCTGGTTAGGTAAAGTGCCCCCCCTGGCCCCCCAGTCCTGTCCTACTTACCTGTCCTGCAGTCCTCCGTCCCTCTGGCTGCTGCTGCTGCCTCCGTCTGCGTCCTCGTAGTTCCGGAGCTCCAGCTTCTTGCAGAGCAGTGCCACCTAGTGGCCTGCCTGCATCTAGCAGCTAATTAGAGTTTTTTTTGGGGGGGATCATCTGGCCAACATCTGTGTGGCCAGATTCTCCCGTGTCTGCGGCCGATAATCACTGATCAGCCGTTTTTTTGCGGCTGATCAGCGGTTATCAGTTTTTTTTTTTTGTTTGTTTTTTTTTGACCATCTGGCTAACATCTGTGTGGCCAGGTTGTCTGTGGCTGATAACTGCTTATTGAGCCAGTTTTTTTGCGGCTGATAAGTAGTTATCAGTTTTTTTTCCTGGCGTGCATCCAGTGGATGCACACCGGTAAAAAGTGACACAAAAGTGGTTGAAAGTAAAATCACTACACTGCCCTACACTACACTACACACATAATAAAGTAATTTCACCCCCCACACACACATCACATTCCCCTAGAAAATAAAAATGTCCCGCAGATCCCACAGGGGGTATACGGTGTCGGAGGCATATGAAATTATTGCCAATAACTCCGACACTGATACCGCCAGTGAGGAAGAAGAAGAGGATCCTGCTTTCCTCCATTCTTCTTCCTCCTCGTCATCCAGTGATGACGAGCGTCCAATTAGGCGACGTCCCAGAACGGTCACACCGGAGCCCCCCCATACAGGGGCTCCTGTGTGGACCCCAGCCACCCCAAATTACGCACCATGCATTCCTGCGTTTGTGGGACGCGCAGGAATCCAGATGTGCACAACAAATTTCACAGAAATTGATTTTTTTACGTTCTTTTTCTGTGATGAATTTGTTGAGCACCTGGTGGTGCAAACAAATTTATATGCCAGTCAATTCCTGGCCCAAAACCCGACGTCTTGCTATCACAGACCCCCACAGGCGTGGACGCCTGTGAATGCAGCAGAGATTAAGACATTTTGGGGTCTCTTTCTGCATATGGGTCTAGTGAAGAAACCCAAAATTCGGCAATATTGGAGTGGTGACATTATATACAACACTCCAATATACCGCATGGCGATGGCACGGCAACGGTTCGAACTGATCCTAAAGTTCTTGCATTACAATGATAATGCAACGTGTCCACCCCGTGATCACCCCACATATGACCGGCTGTTCAAAATACGGCCGGTCATAGATCACTTCGCCAAGAAATTTGTTGAGGCCTATACCCCGGAGAAGTTTCTGTCCCTTGACGAATCCCTAGTAAGTTTCAAGGGCAGACTTCACTTCCGGCAGTACCTGCCGAGTAAGCGGGCACGGTACGGGATTAAACTCTATAAACTCTGTGAGAGTACCTCCGGGTACACTTACAGGTTTAGAGTTTACGAAGGAAGGGATACCCGCATAGAGCCCCCAGAATGCCCCCCCACCCTTGGAGTTAGCGGGAAAATAGTGTGGGACCTAATGTTCCCACTGCTGGACAAGGGTTATCAACTGTACGTTGATAACTTCTACACCAACGTCTATCTCTTTCAGGCCCTTGCTGCCCGAGCTACCACAGCTTGCGGCACTGCAAGGAAAAACCTGAGAGGCCTCCCAACCTCCCCGTTAGCAACACCGATACCACGGGGCGATAGTAGGGCCTATTGTAGTGATAGAATGTTGCTGGTCAGATATAAGGACAAAAGGGATGTCCTTATGCTGACCACCATACATGACAGCGGCAGCACCCCTGTGACGCTACGTGGTTCCACAACAGAGATCCTAAAGCCGAACTGTGTTGTGGATTACAACCATTATATGGGAGGAGTTGATCTGTCTGATCAAGTCCTCAAACCATATAACGCCATGAGGAAAACCAGAGTCTGGTACAAGAAGCTGGTTGTCCACTTGGTTCAAACGGCAATGTACAACGCCTTTGTACTTTTCCGCTTGAACGGTTACACAAGGAGATTCCTTCAGTTCCAGGAGGTAGTAATAAAGGCCTTGATATTTGGTGACCAAGAACAGGCGAGCACCTCTGGAACTGAAGGCTTCCGTATTGTCCTAGGGCAACATTTCCCGGGTGAAGTCCCCCACACCGGGAAAAAGGGACGATCACAGAAAAAATGCAGAGTGTGTTACAAAAGAGGTATACGAAGGGACACCAGATATCAATGTGACACCTGTCCCGATTACCCGGGCCTCTGCATAAATGAATGCTTCAAGGCGTACCACACGTCTATGAGGTATTAGATTTCTGTGATCTTTGTCCCCATTTTTTTAGGTTACCCCTAGGATTCTTCACTGTAAGAGCGTTGAGACACCATGGACCAGAGGAAACGGTCATGGTGAACTCAACTGAGAAGGTTGTTGATCCAGGGATTTATTCCGATTGCCAGATTGGAGTCAGGAAGGAATTTTTCCTTACAGTGAGGTAAATTGGCGTCTGCCTCCTGGGGTTTTTGCCTTCCTCTGGATCAACACTACAGGGCCTGTGAGCACTTGGCCTGTGACATCACTAGTACAGCGTGATGTCACAACCGGAGTGATGTCACAAGCCAGGTACTCTGGAACGCAGAGGAATTCCTGCCCTGGTAATAGAAATACATTGCAATTCCAGACTAATGCTAAGGGCGCTCCTTTCATTCTAAGCCCTACTGTGCGGGCACACACCACTTTACATCCACATATGGGGTATCTACGTTCTCAGGAGAAATTGCACTACAAATATTGGGGGGCTTTTTCTCCTAAGACCCCTTATAAAAATGAAAAAATTGTGCCCACCCAACAAATAAGTGTAAAAAATAGTTTTTTTTTCCACTTATATATAGGGGTAGGCCCTAATTTTTCATTTTCTCAAAGGGTCTTAGGAGAAAAAGCCCCCCACTATTTGTAATGCAATTTCTCCTGAGAACCTAGATACCCCATATGTGGATGTAAAGTGTTGTGTGCCCGCACAGTAGGGCTTAGAAAGGAAGGAGTGACCTTTGGATTTTGGATTTTGCTGGAATTGTCACTGGAGGCTATGTCATGGTTACAAAGTCCCCCTAGTGTCTGGACAGTGGAAACCCCCACATGTGACCCCATTTTGGAAACGTAACCCCTCAAGGAACATTTCAATGGGTGCAATAAGTGGTTAGACCCCATAGGTAAGTTACTGTAGTTTGGGAAAATGGATAGTGGAGATAAAAAAAATGGGCTTTTCATTTCCACCATCCATTTTCCCATACTACAGTAATTTACCTATGGGGTGTAACCACCTATTGCACCCATTGAAATGTTCCTTGAGGGGTGTCGTTTCCAAAATGGGGTCACATGTGGGAGGTTTCCACTGTTTAGACACAGGGGGGCTTTGTAAATGTGACATAGCTCCCAGTGACAATTCCAGCCAAATCCACTGTTAAAAATCCAAAAGGGTGCTCTTTCCTTTCTAAGCTATGCTGTGGGCCCTTACACCACTTTATATCCACATATGGGGTATCTATGTTCTCAGGAGAAATTGCATCACAAATATTGTGGGGCTTTTTCTCCTTATACCACTTGTGAAAATGAAAAATTTGGGCCTACCCAAACATATAAGCGTAAAAAAATTATTTTTGTTATACTTATATGTTGGTGTAGGCCTAAATTTTTTATTTTCACAAGGGTGTAAGGAGAAAAAGCACCACAAAATTTATGATGCAATTTCTCCTGAGAATGTAGGTACCCCATATGTGGATATAAAGTGGTGTACGGGCCCACAGCATGGCTTAGAAAGGAAAGAGCGTCCTTTGGATTTTGGAGAGTGGATTTGGCTGGAATTGTCACTGGGGGGCCATGTTGCTTTTACAAAGCCTCCCTGGTATCTGAACAGTGAACACCCCCAAAAAGTGACCCCATTTTGGAAACGACACCCCTCAAGGAACATTTTAAGGGGTGCAGTGAACAGTTAGACCCTATAGGTAACTTACAGAAGTTTATTAAAGTGGACAGTGGAAATGAAAAAAAATATTTTTTACACTTATGTGTTGAGGTAGGCCCATATTTTTCATGATCAAAAGGGTTATTAGAAGAAAAAGCCCCCCAATATTTGTGATGCAATTTCTCCCGAGAATGTAGATACCCCATATGTGGATATAAAGTGGTGTACGGGCCCACAGCATAGCTTAGAAAGGAAAGAGCCACCTTTGGATTTTGGAGAGTGGATTTGGCTGGAATTGTCATTGGGGGCTATGTCACATTTACAAAGCCCCCCTGTGTCTAAACAGTGGAAACCCCCCACATGTGACCCCATTTTGGAAATGACACCCCTCAAGGAACATTTCAATGGGTGCAGTGATCAGTTAGATCCAATAGGTAAATTGCAGAAATTTAGGAAAGTGGACAGTGAAAACAAAAAAATTGATTTTTCATTTTCACTGTCCACTTTCCTAAATTTCTGTAATTTACCAATTAGGTCTAACTGATCACTGCACCCCTTAAAATGTTCCTTGAGGGGTGTCGTTTCCAAAATGGGGTCACATGTGAGGGGTTTCCAGTGTTCAGACACAGGGGGGCTTTGTGAACGCAACATAGCCCCCAGTGACAATTCCAGCCAAATCCACTCTCCAAAATTCACACTGCGCTGCTTCCTTTCTAAGCCGTTCTGTGCATCCACACAATACTTTACATAGACATATGGGGTATTTCCGTTCTCGGGAGATATTGCACCACAAATTTTGTGGAGCTTTTTATCCTTATACCCTTTGTGAAAATGAAAAATTTGGGGTTACACCAATGTGTAAGTCTAAAAAATCTGATTTTCCATTTTTAAAGACTATCTTTGGGTTATTCCTGTGAGACACCTATAGGGTTAACAAACTTCAACAATCTAATTCTGAGTACTTTGAGGGGTGAAGTTTTTAAAATGGGGTGAGTTATTGGGTTTTCTAACATGCAGGTCCCTCAAATCCACTTGAAAACTGGACTTGTCCCGCAAAAAATCTGATTTTGAAAATTTCATGAAAATTTGGAAAATTGCTACTAAACTATGGAGCCCTCTTATGCCGTGAAAATATAAAAGCATGCTAAAAAACTGATACCAACATAAAGTAGACATATTGCAGATATGAATCTATATCTAATTTATGTGGTGTCGCTATGTAGTTTAGAGGCTGAGAATTTTAAAGTTAAAAAAAAGCAATTTTTTCCACTTTTTCATGAAATTGTGGAATTTGTCACCAGGAAAAACTGCAAATATCGACCTAAATATATTACTAACATAAAGTAGAATATGCCACGAAAAAACAATCTCAGAATCACTGGAATCCGGAAAACCATTCCAAAGTTATTACTTATTGAAGAGACACATGTCAGAATTCAAAAATTTGGCCCAGACATTAAGGCCAAAATGGGCTCTGTCCTTAAGGGGTTAAACTTTATGAGACGTGTTATCTAAACTAAATGTGTTAAGCAAACACATTCAATTGTTTTTCAATGGCTTGTATTTCAGGATAACGCAATGAGTTAAGAAATTTGAGTTAAGAGTTTGTGTGTTAACCCTGCTACAACTGTATGTGGATTTAATGGGAAGAAGAAAAAAAAAGCAGCTGCTAGACATTGCGTTCCGCACTTATCTCCCGCAATATCAAACAGTTCGGGCAAAAATATTGTTTTCCCATGATCCTTCTCTTCCCAATAGCATCTGCTGAGAGGGAGTTAAGGTCCTTTTACACGGGACAACATAGCAGGCGATTGTCAGGATGGAAGCGTTCCTTCCCAACAACTGCCTGATCGTCAGTGCCTGCTCGTTAGTGGAGGATGACTGTATTTCCATGCAACAAAATACTCCACAGTATGGGAAGGAATGATTGCTAATGCCATCGCTCGTCCTCATACTGACTAGTTGTTTGTCGGCAGCAGGTGCTGCTTACACAGCACGATCTGCTGCTGACAAACGATCATTTTTAATGACTACATGATCTAACAGCTGACCCCTAATAGAACAGTACTATCCTTGTCTGTAATGTGGACAGTAATAGGACATGTTCTATTTTTTTGTGGAAGGGAAATACGGACATACAGAAACTAAATGCATATGAAGTACCTTCCATTTTTTTGCGGACCCATTGAAATGAATGGAATGGAATGGACATGGAAAGAAAATACGTTTGTGTGCATGAGCCCTTATACTTCAGGATTCTTAGCACATGTAAAGGGCTCTTCAGTGCAGGGCTCCCCATACTCCCCATAAACCATTGGTCGAACCTGTTCTTGGCTAGTTTGGACAATGGTACACTGATGTATATCGGGGCCTTCAGAATTCAGTAACAGGGTGATTGAAAATAGGTTCTCTAGAAAAAATGGAAATTCTGAATAGCCAATAATTTTGCTATGATTATGCTTTATCCTTTATCCTTAGCAATGTACATGAAGAATGCTTTGGCTTTGACAGCAACTTTCCAAGTTAAGCTTCATTCACGCCAATGTTCCACATATGTGTGCTGTACATGTTCTGAATGGACAGCACACATACCCATTCATTTTAATGTGTGTGTTCACATATCAGTGTTTTAGCACGGTCCATGGGTCCGTGTTTTTACCATGGTGGCATGCTCTATTTTGTCCATGCTCACAGACCCATCACACCCATTATAGTCTATGGCAGGGGTACTCAAGTACTTTTTGTAAAGGTCCACATACCTGAGTTTGCTGTGGGATGAAGGTCCGAGCTGTAAAACAAAAAATATATAATCACACAATGCACCAATCTATAGAAAATACACGTTTATTAATTCATCCAAATTTATATAAAATGTATATGTAAAAAAGTCAATGGTGGTAACTAACGCACACAAAAGGAGGGGCAGGTACGTAGTACTCATACTAAATAGAGTAAAATATTACAAACATTATCCACATAGAACATAGTAAAGTGCAAGTGCAAAAAACAATACATGAAGCATCACCTATAGCTCGGCTGATTTCTTCTTTCCTCTTTCTATAAATGAGGTTGGGCTTCGATCGTGGGAAAGGATAGTGCATGCGTATACGCGTGCGTTCCACGGTGGAACGCAGGCCGGACTTCCGGTGCCGGCCGCGCTCCTCTGTCGAACGCAGTTTTGTTACATTGCCCTCGGATACAGCGAGGGCACAGTACATCTGGGCATATTACTGGTGGACGATACTATGGATGTATTTCTCATTTATTTTTTGTTCTATGTATGGACACATGAATTATGGCCACATAATTGACTGCATATGCTTGCATTCCCGGACCGGAAGTGATGTCATTTGTGTCTCACTGTGGAACGCACACCAGCCCTCCCATCGTTGTAACATAATTTGATCTCCTACTGGCCATGTGTTTTTAATTGTCTTAGTTATGGGCCTATAAATAAGTGCACAACACATTGAGATCTCAATCCCCATGAGGAAGCCATAGCGAAACGTACGTCGGGGTCTGGAGGAGGCAGTGGTCTGTATTGCCATTCATTGCTTACTATACTTGTTTTTTGACTGCTGTGGGTCACTTATGATGCTTCATGTATTGTTTTTTGCACTTGCACTTTACTATGTTCTATGTGGATAATGTTTGTAATATTTTACTCTATTTAGTATGAGTACTACGTACCTGCCCCTCCTTTTGTGTGCGTTAGTTACCACCATTGACTTTTTTACATATACATTTTATATAAATTTTGATGAATTAATAAACGTGTATTTTCTATAGATTGGTGCATTGTGTGATTATTGGTGAGAGTTATCTGAGGCCTTCTTGCACCTTGATGTTTTGACATTTTTAGTGCCTCTCTATTTTTGAATTGGTGTTAAAAAATATATAAGGAGGGACAACACCATTGGCGTGTAGCGTTGCATTATTATTATTTTTTTACAATAATCCACAATAATCCACGCCCATCTAATCTCCTTTCTGCCGACCAAATAGTAAGAATGTCCTTTCAGTGCCCTCTAACAATAATGATGCCCCTTTAATGCCCCTCAGACAGTATGATATCCTTTTAGTGCTCCACAGAGTATGATACCCCTAAGTGCACCATCACAGCAGGGTGATCCCTTGGTGCCCCCACGCATTATGATGCTCCTTAGTGTCCCTGACATATTGCAATGCCTCCTTCGTTCCTCCCCACAGAGTATGAATAAACTAAGTGCCCCCTCACAGTAGGATGATCCCTTAGCTGCCCCTCACACAGAATCAGCCCCACTTAAAAACCACCAGAACAAAGAGTTGTTATCTACATGCCCCCTCACACAGTATGATGTACCCTTAAATGCTCCCCTCACAAAATAATGCCCCTAAATGTCCCCCACACAGTGCTGCACCCTTAAGTTCTCCCCACATATTATGTTGCCCCTTTAAGTAGCCTCACCCACAGTGATGCCCCCTCATAGATTATGCCCCTTTAGATGGCCCCAACGTTGATGCCCGCCTAATAATTATGCACCCTTTGGTGGTCCTCCTCACAGAACTATGCCCAGCTTCCCACCCAGTTATGCACCCTAGATGGCCCCCCACACACAGTTAGTGGACCCCCACAGAGTTATACACCTTTAGACACCTTCCCACTAAAGTTATGTCCCCACAGTGCTGCCTTCTGCTGCCTCCACACATAGTGATGCCCCTTTAGGTGGGCTCCTAAACACAGTGATGTCCCCTCATAAATTATGACCCCTAAGATGGCCCCAAACAAAGTTATATTCCTTTTAGTGCCCTATTACAGTAATGTACCTTAGGTGGCCCCCCACCCAGTTATGCCTGCTTAGATGCCCCACACACACAGTTAAGTGCCTCCCCACAGAGTTATGCCTTCTTTAGAGGCCCCCTCACCGTTTAGCCACTTTATGTCCTCCTTCAAAGGATTATGCCACCTTATATGCCCCCCACATAAACAGTTATGCCCCCTTTACTGCCCCCCCCAGGGTTATGTAGTCCCCCACTCCCACCTCACAGAGTAGTGCCTCCGGAGTAAAAAATCACCTATCACCTGCTGTTTCTGGCAGGCGTGTTAATGTCAGTACATCACACTTGTATGCACTGGACTATGAGCAGTACGGAAATGGTGAAGCAGAAAGCTGACTTCTCTCTGCTTCACTATTCTATTCAACTGTATCTGTGTCCTTAGGAGTTGAAAGTGGAACATGCAGGCAGTGGCATGCCTAGGTTGTTGGTCACCCAGAGTGGGTCCTTTCTCTAGTACCCCCGCCAATACTTAAAAAAATAGTACCCCCTCACAGTAGTATTGTCCTCATTGTACAACCTTCACAGTAGTTTTGTACAGATATGTGCCCCCTAACAGTAGTTATGCCCACATTGTGCCCCCTTAAAGTACTTAATAGTTGTAATGCCCTCTGTGCTAGTAACTCCCATTGTGCCCCCTTTACAGTAATAATGCCCTCTCTGCCCCCTTCATAGTAGCAATGCCCTCTGTGCACTGTGAGCCCTTCAGAGTAGTAATGCCCTCTATGCACTGTGCCCCTTCCATAGTAGAAATGTCCATTGTGTCCCCTCTGTGTAAAAAAAAAAAAAAACACACAGTACCAACTCACCTTGTCCTATTCCTGAAGTTCACAGTCCTCTCTCGCCTGCAGACACAGATCATTCTACAGCACTGTGTGGATGGAGCTTATGCAGATTTCTGGGCTGCAGGCTCTGCCCATACAGGCCGGCAGCGCGATCTGTGTCTGTAGGCTGAATGGTGGAGCAGGGAGGAATCTTCCTGCCAGGGACGTAACTACCATAGTGGCAGACCATGCGACTGATATGGGGCCCAGGGCAAGAGGGGGCCGAGTCTTAGTTGGCATTATCTCCTCTTCTACTGGAGGTGAAAACTTGATTAGGACTCTACCCTTTAAAGGAACAACTTTTAACAAATGAGGCAGTGGAAAAAGGGCCAAAGGGTAATTGAAAAGCGTTTAGGCAGAAACCCTTCTGCCTGTGTGGGGGGCCTGGTTTGATCCTTGCTATGGGGCCCTTACTTCTTTATGTACGCCACTGCTCCCTGCTTCACTATTCAGAGCGCCTCTGGTCTGAAGGAGGGGAATGCACGGGGAGCTGAGCAGTCAGTGACAGGATGGCAGCTCCCAGCACTCCAGCAATGAGTGCTTCCATCTGTATTTATGGAAGCACTCATTGCTTCTGGACTCTGGCACCCCCTGGGAGCCGGCACCCAAGGCAAACCGCCACGCCGACCCCCCCCCCCCCCGTGCCCTCCCCTTAGCACGCCACTGCATGCAGGGGTCCGGACAGTTGGTAACCGCAGTCTGGATTCGGACCCTGCTCAGCAGTTCAGTACCCCTGGTTTATGGGTTCGTGAAAACCACGCATGCCATCCGTGTTTCATCCTTGTTTCATGGATCATTAGGAGGAGATGCTTTGAAAATTATTTTTCAGCTGTACAGTATCAGTGAAACATGGATGATACATGGACAGTAAAAAATGGACACATGGAACACAGGCGGATCCTTCACAGACATTTACACTTGATCTCTGTTTAGGCTTGACTACTGGTTTTGGCTCACAATAACTGATGGAAATAACTAACCAGATAATTGCTGTGTGAGCCTTAGAATTGATCTATGTTATAAGGGAATTTTATGCATAGCTTTTAGTTTAAAACTAAAACATAGGCCAAGGAATAGGAATGCCTTCACACAAGGTAGGTTTTATTGTAGAATTTTTCTGCAGCTGAAAATCAGTTCCATTCTCCTGAATGGGAATTGCAGTAGTCAATGGGGCAAATTTATCAAATCTGGTGTAGAGGAAAACTGGCTTAATTGCACATAACAACCAATAGGATTCCACCTTTTATTTTTATGAGCTCCTTTGGAAAATTACAGTTGGAATCTGATTGGTTGCTATGGGCAACTAAGCCAGTTTTCCTTTACGCAGTTATGATAAATCTGCTCCAATGTGCTTGCCACCAAAACACCCTTATTTAAACAAATGGAACTGATTTTCAGTGTCAGAAATTTCCGCAATAAAAACTGCCAAATGTAAAGTCATCTTAAAGGGGGATGACTGTTTAAACAAATGCTTGTTCCCAGGGGTGTTGCTAAATGCTCATGGGCCCTGGTGCAAGAGTTCAGCTTGGGACTCCCCTTCCCTCAGCACTTTATGTCCAGGAGCAGGGAAGCACCTAGCCTTTCTGCTGCCTGAGGCAAAAATAGAAATGCCCCCCCCATACCACATTCTCAACCTAACCCCTTCCTTCAAACCCTACTGTTAAAGGGGTTATACAACATCTAAAACATGACTCCCAATGC
The DNA here is from genome assembly GCA_900303285.1 of Rhinella marina. Lineage (NCBI taxonomy): Eukaryota > Metazoa > Chordata > Amphibia > Anura > Bufonidae > Rhinella > Rhinella marina. Next base: position 22,846 of record ONZH01027765.1, read on the forward strand.
CCATGCCCCTCAAATGGATTATACTTACCCTTCTCCCCGGCACCTGCATTGCTCCTGATTCCCACATGCCGCCACTGCTGCCATCTCCCCATCATTTGGATCAAAACATCCGGTGACGTTGGGGTAGCAGCCAATAGCAGGCCATGACAGGTAAGGGCCTCCCTAGTATCGCAGGTGAGGATAGGCGAGCTTGTCTGCGTCGCAGCCTGCTACTGCAGCGGGTGCCGGGGAATGGAGTAAGTAAGTAAGTATAATCTATATGAGGGGCACGGGCATTGGGGGGGTCATTATAGGGATTAACCCCTTTAAAGACAAAGGTGGAAAACATTACATACACGGCTACAGAACATACAGGGTAATACAGTGCCACATATGTACCTCTTACATACAGTGATGTCTCCTTCTGATGTAGACATTCTCTTTCGTGTTCTTCTCCTGTCAGATAAGACCGCCATGATGATTTCTTTCAGCTGTATCTTGTCTCTGTAGAGTTTGACAAACAGTCACCTACTTTTCTCCTGCTCACTTCTTTTCAACACCCCATTCTACCACCCCCAATACTGTGCACACTGTGCTCCCCAATACAATACTGCAGAAACAGACTGCCTGAAAATACTAGTACCACACAAAGAGTGCTCCCTTCAATAATTATTGGCACATAATGTCATAAAAAATAACTGCACCCATCAAATAGTGTCCCTGACACTAATCGTGTTAACATAATGTCCCCCAAACATAATTGTGCTGAGCTGATACTGTACCAGAGTACTCCCCACAGTAATAGTGCTCCCCAAATCCCAATAGAAACAATTCTCTCCCAGAGTGCATAGTGTTAATACTGCCCCCAATTAGGAATAATGCCCACATTGTGCCCATACTAGTAATCATGTTCCCCATAGCCCCCAGTACTAATACTTCTACTTATATAGAGGACACCATATACACACAACACACTACATAGATGACACCTTATATACACACTGCACTATACAGATGACACTCAATACACACACCGCACTATAAAGAGGACACCCTATACACACCGCACTACATAGATGACACCCTACACACACCACACTATATAGATGACACCTTATACACACACCGCACTATATAGATGACACCCTACACACACACACACACCGCACTATATAGATGACACCCTATACACACACCGCACTATATGACACTCTACATACACTGCACTATATAGATGACACATATATGAACACACGCCCTGGAGGAGACCAAAGAAGAGGGGTGAGTACAGGGCTGGCAGCGCTTCTCTCCCCCTACTCCTGCAGGCTAGTGAGCGCTTCCAATATGGAAGCGCTCATCAGTGTTTGCTTTATAAGATGCACTGCAAAAATAGGTAATTAGTAGAGATGAGCGAACATGCTCGTCCGAGCTTGGTGCTCGTTCGAGCATTAGGGTATTCGCATATGCTCGCTACTCGGACGAGCATATGGCGATCCTCGAGGAAATGGCAACTTCCTCTTCCTGCATGTTAGCCGCCTTTTTTAAGCCAATCAACATGCAGGAGAGTCTTTGGTACCTCCTAGCATCACGTGGGGCCCCTACAACTCGATAGCAGGGATTGGCTGGCCAGATCAGATGACCTGGGAATACAAGAATCTGGTCCCGCGCTGCTCGCGTCATACGCCGTCTGCATGAGATTAGGGATAGAGCTGCTGTCTGTCAGGGAGAGTGTTAGGGCCTGAATTTAGTTGTTGGTTAGGCAGGAATGACCCACAAAGGACCCAACAGCCCTTCTAAGGGCTACATGCACGTTTTTTTTTTGGGTCTCCTCCTGGCTGTTGGCTGGGACTTGTAGTGCAGCTACCGCCATCTTGGCTGCACACTGTACACTGGTGGCAGAAAGGGGACAGCACATGGTCTAGTGCAGTCTAGTGAATACGTTTTTTTTCTCTCAGTGATATACACTACAGTCCAGTGAACAATTATGTAGTGTACTGTACATTAGCGTCAGTCTAGGGAATACGTTTTTTTCTCTCAGTTATATATTATACAGTGCAGTGACAAATTGAGTCGTTTGCGTTACAAAACCACCGTCTAAACACTACGTTTATTCTCTCAGTTTTCAAATTATACAGTGCAGCGACAAATTGAGTGCTTTGCGCGAATAAAACCGCCGTCTAAACACTACGTCTTTTCTCTCTTTTTTTCTAATTATACAGTGCAGCGACAAATTCAGTGATTTGCGGGCCTAAAGCCTACATCTAAACACTACGTCTTTTCTCTCTTTTTTGAAATTATACAGTGCAGCGACAAATTGAGTGGTTTGCGGTACAAAAGCCGCCGTCTAAAGACTACATTTTTTTCTCTCTGTTATATATCATACATTGAAGTGAACATACAAAATGTTGAACCCAAGGGCTAAGGGTTCAGGACGAGGGCGTGGGCGCGGGCGTTCAAGTAGTGTAGGGGGCAGAGGCCGTGGTCCTGGGCAGGGTGACACAGTACATGTTGATGAGGGAGCAGTGGAACACCGCAGAGTTTCGCTCCCTAGCTTCATCTCGCAACTTACTGGTTCACGTGGTACACCCAGTGTGAACAGGTGATGACGTGGATAGCGGACAATGCGTCCAGTAATTTATCCACCACCCAGTCTTCCACGCAGTCCACCCACGCTAGCCAAGGGAGTAGACCTCTGGCTCCTCCAGCTCAACCTCCTTCCCCCAGCCTGCCCCCCCCATGGAAAGTATGGATTCAGATCCGGCATACTCACAGGAACTCTTTTCAGGACCCTACCCAGAGACACAAACCACTGCTCAACAGCAACCTGAGCAGTTGCTCTGTCCCGATGCCCAAAATTTAGAACTTTCGCAGTCTGTGGGTGATGAGAGTGTGAAATTAGTGCAAGTAGTGCGTGAAGAGGTGTCGGATGATGATGATGTTGAGACACGGTTGTCAGACAGTGACGTTGTTGTCAGGGCAGTAAGTCGGAGGGGGGGAGCAGAGTGAGGAATTGGAGGAAGAGCTGGTGGATGATGAGGTGACTGACCCGAGCTGGGTAGGTAATACAACTCAAGAGGCAGTGGGGTGGCCAGAGGGAGAAGCAGGGCCAGAGCAGGTAGATCAGCAACTGTTTCACGGAGTCAAGTTCCCATGCCGAGGCCTAGATGTTCGCAAGTCTGGAGGTTTATTAAAGAAACTGAGGATGACCGACGGACTGTGGTGTGCAACCTGTGTCACACCAAGATCAGCAGGGGAGCCACCACTACCAGCCTAACCACTACCAGCATGCACAGGCATATGAGTGCTAAACACCCGACTCAGTGGAACCAAGGCCGTTCACCTCCTGCGGGTCACACCACTGCCCCTATCCCTTTGTCACATGCTGGCTCGGCGAGTCAACCCCCCGCCCAGGACTCCGGCATGAGTGCCTCCCGCCCTACAACCACCCCTTCACCTGCACGATCCTCCACAACCTCCACCAATGTGTCCCAGAGCAGCGTTCAGCTGTCTTTGCAGCAGACATTTGAGCGCATGCGCAAATACAGTAACACCCACCCACATGCACAAGCCCTAAACGTCCACATCTCCAAATTGTTGAGCCTGGAGATGCTGCCCTATAGACTGGTAGAGACTGAGGCTTTCCGCAACCTGATGGCGGTGGCTGTCCCTCGGTACTTGGTCCCCAGCCGCCACTATTTTTCCCGATGTGCCGTCCCAGCCCTACACCAGCACGTGTCACAGAACATCATCCGTGCCCTGACCAATGCGGTTAGTGATGAGGTCCACCTAACCATGGACACGTGGACAAGTGCTGCCGGGCAGGGACACTATATCTCCCTGACGGCACATTGGGTTAACTTGGTAGAGGCTGGGATCGAGCCTGATCCTGGGGCCACTCATGTAATGCCCACACCAAGGATTGCGGGGCCTACCTCGGTCACGGTTTCTCAGACTTATTATGCCTCTTCCTCCAACCCCTCCTCCTCTTCGCACAGAAACGCTGAGCCAACAGGCAATGTTTCTGAGGGCCAACTGGCGCTCTATACAAACAATGTTTACGGAGGGCCACCTACAGGCCCTCTCTCCAATAAATTTTTTAGTAGCGTCAAATACAGACACTCAAAAAACAATTTTACATGAAGGAGTGTCTCCCCGTCTGCCATCATGTTCGGTCAGGCTGTCCGTAGGTACACCACCTCTGTCGTCCGCAGAAGCGGCCACTATGAGGAAGGCCACGGCAAGAACATCCCCTTTTCAATTAAGAACAAGTGGAGACTTGTAGGAGGATGACACTTTTCTTTGGCAGTGGATTCACCTTCCCCTTTATCATTGCCAGACAACAGTTGGTGAAAAAGTAATTGGCAATGATGAAGAAAATGTGCAGTGGACCGTCTGTGAAGCAAACCTATATATTCCCACCATGCCAGCCATGGGTTGTACATAAACTAATAACAGGAAAAATAAAAAACTATTTTACAGGAGGGTCAACTACAGACACTCCAAAACAATTTTTTTAGGAGGGTCAACTTCGGACACTCCAAAACAAATTTTTGGGAGGCTCACCTACAGACATTTGACTGCAATCTCAGTCTGACCAAGGCATTGGTGGTGTCACTGCCATGCTGTGTCAGGCTAAATTTTTGGGTGCTTCACCTGCCACCTGAGTCTAACTTGGTCACTTGTTGGTGTCACTATGCTGTCACCATGCTGTGTCAGGCTTATGCCTGCGTCGTGGGGTGGGGGATAGCACAGCAGTGCCAGCATGAGCTGTGGTGTCACCTGCATGCAGTGATGGACCTTCGTTGCACCTAGTTGGGTGCTTTCCTAACATGTGCCAGCACATGTGCCTTGCCCATCTTGGTCTGGGTCAGCACAATTGCCTTGAGGGTCACCACCAGGCTGTTGACCAGAATTTAGCATAATGGTACGATTAGGCAGCCTCAGAGGCATCCATGCATGCTGCCCCTGCTGTTTCCTGTACATTTCCGTGGTGTTTCCATCATTTTCTGAGGTTTCCAGGTTTTCACGCAACCTTCCCTATGCAGAGCCCTGGTCCCCTGCAAAAAATGCTCGAGTCTCCCATTGACTTCAATGGGGTTCGTTATTCGAAACGAGCACCCGAGCATGGGGAAAAATTTGATTCGAATAACGAGCACCCGAGCATTTTAGTGCTCGCTCATCTCTAGTAATTAGCAAAGCACTTCTGGCACACCTGGCTTAGGGGCCCGGTTGCAACTGCGACCTCTGCGACCCCTATAGCTAGGCTAGTGCTTGTTCCCAAAATTAGCTTGTGTAAATGTGTTGCATATCATCTAGCTTGCTCATCAGCTACAAGGCCACAAACCCATTTTTTCACACAGTTGTGATAAAATATGCCCAATTGTGTCAGATTGTATGTAAGCAGATAGCCATGAAAAAGGGTCTAGTTTTAAAGACTTGAAAAAATATTTTCCTTTTTTCCCTTAGATTTTACATTTTCTATACTGCGGTATAATGAAAGGAAACTGTCATTATATGACTTGAAATATTGGATGCATATAAGACTGTGATAGGAAAATTTATTTCTTGTCACATAAAAGTAAAATCCTGGGTTACTTCCCAAACAGTGACAGTTTTAGGATATTATAAAGACATGAGGCGCTGCATACTTTCAAGAATATGTGCGGTTACATAATGGATAATTGCACTTTGAATCATTTTGCTTAGACTATGAGAACATGAGGCTGAATGTGTTTACAGCTAAAAATCTTCAAAAGATATTTTTAATTTGTGTTTGCTCCTTGTGACGAGTGAGTAAATATTGAACCAGAGCACCCAAAATCTGCATGACTCACTGAAAATTGAATTTACCATTTAGTAAAAGTCGAACTTAGTATTTTGCAAAAACTGTGCATCTAACATTTGCAGTACCCAAGACCTGGAGGGTATCTACAAATTGATTGTATTTAGAGATGAGCGAACCAGAACTGCAAAGTTCGGGTTTGTACCGAACTTTGCGAGTTCGGGTACCCCGACCTGAACCTGGACTTTTTCACTAAAGTTCAGGTTTGGATTCGGTGTTCGGGTGATTTTATTATTTTCCATTATAACATGGTTATAATGGAAAATAATAGCATTCTTAAGACAGAATGCTAAATAAAATGGCCATTCAGAGGTTAAAAATTATTTAAAAAAACTCACCACATCCACTTGATTGCGAAGCCAATATCCTCTTCTTTCTTTTTTTCTGCAGGACCTGCAAAAGGATCGGAGATGATGTCACCGCGCTCACCACGTGGTAAGCGCAGCGACGTCATCGCAGGTCCTGCTGAATGAAGATAGAAGGACCTTCTATCTTCATTCAGCAGGACCTGCAATTACGTCACCTCGCTTACCACTCTAGTTGCCTGCATCAACCTGTAGGGAAAACTAAGTGCATATGAATATATGCAGATACAATCAATCTCAATAGAAGCTGTATAAATCTCTATAAGGGAACTTCCTGTAGTGGCATCTGCAGTGTAGGGAAGCAGATCAGCTCAGTGCCAAACTCTTTCTAGTACAGACCGCATAGCAGTCATGTGGACTGCTTCTTTGGAATTTACACCACTGCTGTCGGAATTTACTTGAAAATTCTTCTCCACATCACCATTTAGCTTTCTATTCTTCTGATTAGAGATGAGCGAATCATCAAAAATTCGCTTTGGCGAATAATCGACAATTTTATGACAAGATTAGTTCTTAATACAAATTTATTTGGTCAAATTTGCGTTAAAAAATAATCGTTGTTTTGCGAACATTACTGCACAAATTATGAACATACAGTCTAAGCATTGTTAAAAGTACACTACTGAACTGAATGAGTAGACATTAGCATAAAAAGTGCGTACGAATCCTTAGCGTACTATTGACTTGCAATTGCGTCGATAGAGGTTAGGACGCGGCGTACAGTCCTCAGAGGCTATGAGGTAGAAAAGTAAGGTGCTCACTGTTAGCTATCCGGCTAAGTGCATAATTTACTAAAAACACCATACAATAAGTGCATAATAGGACACATTGCAGTTCCTGAAAAAGAATACACACAATGGGCTAAAGTGCTCGAACGTTGCTTAACCTGTAAAAAAATTATTGCTATGCTAAAATACAGCAAAGACATAATTATGCAAACATTTTAGTGCAATCAATTTCACATTTGCAAGCACAATAGGCTCAAATATACGTTTGAGTCTCTCCTCATGGCTGCTTGGCATAAAACACTGGAACACACAGTCCAATTGTCAGGACCGGCAGTCATTGCACCCGTTCTGCTGGTCCTGCCCCTGACTCTGGTGGAGTTTCCTTGCTACTACCTGGTTTGACATCTTGCTCTGCAGTTTAGACTCTTTATGTTCTTTGACCCTTGGCGTGTTTTTGACTACTGCTCTCTGCTTGCTGATTTGGTTCCTGACATACTCTCCTGGTTTTGACATGGCTACCTGACTACCCATTTGGTTCTTGTTTGTCTGTCTTGTTTGTCTTCCCATCCCCCGCACTTTTGTTAGTGTATTTTTAGTCTTCTGGTTGTCGGCTCAGGGGTTAGCCTGAGCGGGCAATAGGCAGGGAAAGGGGTTGGGATTAAGCTTAGGGATCACTACCCCTTATCTGTGTCTCCCAGCCCTGACCAATATTCAGTTGTAATCCACGTGAGGTAATTTTGTAATCCAAACAGGTAACGTGTAATCCACATGGATAATATAAAATAGCAGCAGATAGAGACCCCTTTTTGCAAAGGGGGCTCCTAAATAACCTGAGAAGGGGGGGGAATAGGTGTGCTTAGGCGCAACTGGGAATTTTCTGTCCATCTGGGTGAGAGTCAAGCGGGGGCAATAAAAACAAGTGCCAACTAGCTTTCACCCGTCAGGTGCAGTCCATGTTGTGGCTCCCATAGGTCCAGACTTCAGAGGTGTCCTTTAAATCGGCCAGATTTACAGCCAGTAGAAGGGTTCCTCAGATGAGGAACCTGAAGTCCTCCTCGCTAGAACTGCTGCTGAATGACATTAGAGGATGCTCCTGCCTCCTGTAGGCCAAGCTGGCTGCCGTGGTTGAACTCCACTGCCCTCTCCTGCCAGAAGTCGGACTTGTCCGGGTGGTGGTCACATTGGTGAGCGCTGCAGCCACTTGTGCCTTCACTTTTCCGGATACTCCTGCCGGAACAGCAGGGTTAAGGACTTCTGGTTGCAGCGGTTCAGGCAAGGTTGCACCCAGGGAAGAACCGCCAGCTCCCGTGGCTGCTTCTGACTTCATTTTCCAAGGTAGTTGGTACTGGATCACCGTGGACTGGAAAGTAAAGGATGATGTTGTCAGCTGACCTAGCTGAATGGACTGTGGTGGTGGTGGACCTGGCAATCGAAGGATCAGAGGCTACGGCTGTGGCTTCTCCCTGAAACGGAGGGTGCCATCTGGTGACTCCTGTAGGCAGTGCACGCATCCTGCTGGTTCCTCCACCTGATCCCCCACGTATAGGCTGTGACGGGATTGGGGCAGGTACGGCCGTTTCACAGACATGCAGCCCACAAAGTACTCCTTGCCGTCCGCAAGGAAGCTACAGCCTTGCTCCACTGAAAACCACAGGACGGTTCCCTTACGCCGTTCCAGTGTAGGGTCTCCCGCCCTCGGATGGTCCTGTACTTGGATGACCCAGTCCTCCACCGCATTCTTGTAGTCCCATAGGGTGTGGGTGTGGGTGGTCACTGATGCAGGCACGATGAGATTCTGCCGCATGGAAGGTGTTGTTATTGTTATTCTCCTCCTGGGCAGCGGAATGGACGCTCCAGCCGCCTCTGCCGCACCAGCCGGCACAGTGAACATCGAGTTAGGACCCGGTGGGATTCTCTTGGCCAATTGTGACACTCTGATGTCCTCTGAACTGGATGGTGGTTCGGGGTACTCGCTACCAAACACAATCTCTCCCCACTTTGGTCACAGCTGTTTTGCCATGCTGTGGTATCTTGTTCACTGCTGGCTTGAACTGGAGAGGAGGGCGGAGTATTGAGGGAGGAGTCTTCATTCCCTATACACGCAAATAGTTAGTTCCCGGTGGGCCGGGCTGGTTTTTCCCGCTTCTGAGGAGGGCGTATCTTCACTTTCCCGCTCTTGAGGGGGTATATCGTCATTTTCCCTCTTCTGGGGGCTGGGTGGGCAAGAAGAATGCGTACGTAGCATACGTAGTGTTAGCGTTCAAAATTTTAAGAACATGTACGAATAATACGAAGCAATTCTGAATAAATCCGGATTCGCTTCGGAGTAGGAAAAATGGAGGATTTGTAACGAATCTACGAAGCTGCAAATAGATTCGCTCATCTCTACTTCTGATCAGTGATAGAACAGAAAAATATAGAAAAAAAATGATCCATTATTTTAAGCATCTGTTATGATCAGTTTGCCTTAGTTTGTGTCACTTCTGTCAGAGATCAGTTATTTTTTTACTTTTGCTCCAGTCAAAAATAACTGACCTCTGATGAAAATGACACAAACTAATGCAAACTGGTCACAACGGATGCTCAAAAAAGACAGATAATTTATTTTTAGAACAAACTGATCATAACTGAGGCTCAAAATGGATCCATTTTGTTTTCTGTCCTTCTGATGGATCAGAAAAACGAAAAGCTAAATGGTGATGTGAACTCACCCTTATATAAACTATATAAATATCACAGAACTCAGATTTCCTCCCTCTTTCATGCCCAGCTCTTAGACAGGGCAGCAAAATTAATCTAACAGGTTTGCTTTAAAGCGGGTGTCCAGGATTAGAAGAGCAAAAATCTTCCTATTACTAAAAACCGTGCTGCTCTTATCCATAGGCTGTGTCTTGTATTGCAGCCCCATAAATGGACAAGAATGGGTATGTTTCTGGGGGAAAAAGAGCAGAAACGATGATAACAAAATACACCATTGTACAGTAAGTATAGAAGAGTACCTTATCTTAGTTTAGAAAATGTTGTTACTTGTGTGTGAAGGTTCTGCTGAATCTATGTGATTAGAAGACGACTGCTTGTCATGTCTATATGACAAGCTAATTACTAATGGCTTTCAATTTTTTAACACATTAAAACACAATGATCATTGCATAGTAAATGTGTTTCAGATTGAAATATATTTGTTATTATAGGAACTGAGCATACCAATTTCTGGAAGTTCACTGTTGTTGTGACGTCTATCAAATGTTGATTTTATTTCTCTTAATATTATAAAAATACGTTTCTGTCTGTCTGTTTGTCTGTCTGTTGTCTATGCATGACCAAACTACTGGACCGATTTTCACCAAATTCGGCACACAGGTACATCATGTGTCCGGGAAGGTTTTAGACCAGGTCCCATCTCTCTAGGACATACTGTTCCCGAGATATTCCCAAAGTATGATCTCCATTAGCCAATATTAGCCTGGGAGCTTTGGTTTTAAACCCCAACTGCCATTCTCTGCACAGACATACACAGGGAGGGCAGGTTTCCATAACAACACATCCAGGCAATTAGCAGCCAGCTGAGGAGCTCAGGTAATAACCCAGCCATTTCTATTCACTGACACTGTTAAAGGTATTCCGGTTACCATAAATATAACTTATGTTTTAGACTAATTTTAGACTAAGACAGTTCAGTAGTAATAAAAGATGTTTTCTTCCACTGCTACCCATTGCATGGCCTCATAAATAAGCATGGTATCGACCTTTAATTCAGGCCACCCTAAAAGAAGTACTTAAAACCCCCGCCCCAGGTCTCGCTAAACCATGCCCCCGACTCCGTCAGGCCACACCCCCTCCCACTCTGCAGCCAACAGAGATTGAAAAAATAAAGGTAAAAATCAACTTCTGTCAGCTGCAGGGATGGGTGGGAGGTTGACTTTCTTTCTGCAACAACACACACAAGCATTAAATGAAATAGATGAAATATACCCAGGCGAAGCCGGGTCTTTCTGCTAGTACTGTATATAACTAGTTTTACTTATTAAAAGTTGCCTAGAATTAGAGCTGTGTTTTAGGGGAATCTTCTAGCCAACTTTTAATAAGTAAAAGAAGTACATTATTATTACAGACAGACATTCTCCAATAATTTAAAGTTGCCATTTGTGCTCATTTGTTCAACAGTTGTTTTACCCTATTTGTGACTTGGATGAGTGTGCCTGTTCTTTTCATTGGGGAGAAGGTAAAAGCTTCTGCCAGCCTCCTCTGACAGTGACTTTTCTTTTTTCAGGAACAATGGATCAGCATATTGAAATACCAAACCCTCAATCCCTGCCATGTGCCATCAGGATATTATCACGAGACTCATATACATAAGATCAGCCCCACAAAGTCAACAAGTTTGTCTGAATTACAGTTTAGTGTCAGATTAAATGGTCACTACACTTTAACCCCTTAATGACCGGGCCATTTTGCACCTTCGTGACCAGGCTTATTTTTGAAAATCTGACATGTGTCACTCTATGTGGTAATAACTTTGGAACACTTTTACTTATCCAAGCCATTCTGAGATTGTTTTCTCGTGACACATTGTACTTCACGACAGTCATAAATTTGAGTCACTATATGTCACCTTTATTTATGAAAAAATCCCAACTTTACCAAAAATTTTGAAAAATTCACAATTTTCAAAATTTTAATTTCTCTGCTTTTAAAATTGAAAGTGATACCTCATAAAATATTTGTTATTTAACATTCCCCTTATGTCTACTTTATGTTTGCATCATTTTTTAAATGTCATTATATTTTTTTGGGGACATTAGAAGGCTTAGAATTTTAAAGGCAATTCTTAAAATTTTTAAGAAAATTTCCAAAACCCACTTTTAAGGACCAGTTCAGGTCTGAAGTCACTTTGTGGGGCTTACATAGTAGAACCCCCCCCCCATAAATGAAAAATACACCCCTCAAGTTACTTAACATTGATTTTATAAACTTTGTTAACCCTTTAGATATTCCACAAGAATTAAAGGAAAATTGAGATAACATTTCTAAATTTCACTTTTTTGGCAGATTTTCCATTTTAGTCCATTTTTTCTTTAACACATCTAAGGTTAACTGCCAAACAAAACTCAAATATTTATTACCCTAATTCTGCGGTTTACAGAAACACCCCACATGTGGTGGTAAACTGCTGTATGGGCGCATGGCAGGGCGCAGAAGGAAAGGAGCGCCGTATGGTTTTTGGAAGGCAGATTTTGCTGGACTGGTTTTTAGACACCAAGTCCCATTTGAAGCCCCCCAGATGCACCCTATAGTACAAACAATCAAAAAGTGACCCCATTTTGTAAACTACGGGATAAGATGACAGTTTTATTGGTACTATTTTGGGGTACATATGATTTTTAATCGCTCTATATTATTTTTTTGGGAGGCAAGGTAACCGAAGAATGGATGTTTTGGCACTGTATTTGTTTTTTGTTTTTAATCATGTTCATCTGACAGGTTAGACCTTTTGGATTTTTATACGGACGCAATTATATCAAATATGTCTACTTTCTTTGTTTCAGTTTTACATAATAAAGCATTTTTGAGAAAAAATATGTTTTTGTGTCTCCATTTTCTGAACGCCATATCTTTTTTATTTTTCTTCCGATCGTTTTGTGTAGGGGCTCATTTTTTGCAGGAAGAGTTGAAATTTTTATTGGTACCATTTTTTGGGTACATATGATTTTTTGATTATTCATTATTACACTTTTTGGGGCAAGGTGTGAGGAGTAGGTCAGGGGGACACAAATGACACAGACAAAGTGAGGCCCTGACACTCCTCCCAAACCACTGTCTGTCACGCGAGGTCGGCGTCGCGCTCCCTCTGCACGACATCGCCGGACCTCTCCGCCCCCCTAGAGACGAGCAATAGGGAATTGAAGTGCTGGTCTTGTCAGCCAGCACTTCATGAGTTAATTCTCTGTTTGGGTTTAGCCATGTGGTGCTGATCACACCACATGGCTACTTTGCATATTGTTTGGACAGCTTGCTCCGCCTCAGGTCATGTGATGCTGGCCACATCACATGATCCTGGGTGGGCTATTTAAAGATGGCAACTGTCTCACTCAGATGCCTGTGATTAGTTTATACTTTTGATCAGTGCTTGTGCGACCTTGTGTTTTGGATTTGCTATTTGGACTCTGACTTTGGACTTGGACTTGGACTTGGACCTCTCTTCTCTTGACCCCTGGTATTTACGCTATCTCCTGTGTTTGACCCGGCTTGCTGACTACTCTATCATTGTGTTTGTTCCGTCTGTGTTTTGTCTCTCCCTGTGTTCCCTTTCCCTCCCTCTGCACTTACCCAGTATAGGGAACGTCTTCGTGGTTGTCCGCGGCCGCCTAGGGCCGTTTGAGGCAAGTAGGTAGGGAAAGAAGGGGGGTTTCAAGTACAGGGCACACCTTCCCTTGTCTCCCCCGTGACAGAATCACAGGCCGTATCATATGGAGCAATTGCGGGTGCTCACGGACCAGGTTCAGGGTATGGCGCAGATGATCCAGGACCTGGCCGAGAGGCTCCTACATCAGGAGCAGCTACAACCTGCACTAGTAGCGGCTCCCTCCACATCTAACCCCATTGTGGAACCTCATGTTAAATTGCCGGATCGGTTTTTTGGGGGACCGGAAAACTTTCCGTTCCTTTAAGGAGAGCGTAAAATTGTATTTTCGCTTACGTCCTCACTCCTCGGGTGCCGAGCAGCAGCGGGTAGGAATAATTATTTCCTTGCTGCAAGGTGATCCGCAGGAATGGGCCTTTTCTTTACCGCCTGACTCCCCAAGCTTGCAGTCTGTGGAAGCATTTTTTCAGGCCTTAGGCCTATTATATGAGGAGCCTGACTTGACTTCTGTAGCTGAGACTCAGCTCAGAGACATTCGGCAGGGTAACCGTCCAGTAGAGGATTACTGTGCTGAGTTTAGAAAGTGGTGTGTTTCCTCTGGATGGAATGACCCTGCTTTGAGAAGCCAGTTTAGGGTGGGGCTGTCTGACCATCTTAAGGACTTACTTGTCAGTTACCCTACTCCTGACACCCTAGAGGCAGCCATGACACTAGCCATTAAACTGGATCGTCGAGTGAGGGAGAGACGGAGGGAACGTTCAGATATTCCTCAGGGTGTCGTCCTGCCTGAATCCCCTCTTCTGAGTTCACCTTCTACCAGGGTCCCGGAGGAGTCCATACAGTGGGGAGGAACTTTGAGAGATCAGAGACGCTTGAATGGAACCTGTTTCTACTGCGGTGAGACGAACCACTGGCTCCAGCAATGCCCGAAACTTCTGCCCTCTAGAGAGCTTTCTGCCGGAAGTAAGGTAACCCCAGCGGTGGTAAGGAGGAAAGTATTATTACCTATCTCCATTGCGTACAACCAACTCAGGGGGTCCGGTAAGGCTTTTGTTGATTCTGGTTCTGCCATTAATTTTATTGATTTTGATTTTATACAATCTGTGGGGATTCCGCTAGTTCCTTTAAGGAAGGTGATTGAAATTATCGCACTGGATTCCACTCCATTGAATAATGGGAGAGTGGAGTTTTGTACTCCTGAGGTTGTATTAACTGTAGGAATTACCCATACCGAGACTTGTTCCTTCCTTGTATTAAAGGATTTACCTGCCGACCTTGTTTTAGGTCTGCCATGGTTACAGGACCACAACCCTGTGATCAACTGGTCGGTAGGTGAATTGGAAAAATGGGGAATGAATTGTGACAAATGTTGTAAATCAGTATTGCTGTTTGGAGGTACCACTGAGTCTCTTTCCTTGCCCAAGTATATCGGCGATTTTTCGGACGTTTTTTCCATGTCCGAGACTGAGTTCCTCCCTCCTCACCGGCAATATGATTGCGCCATCGACCTTATTGAGGGATCCAAATATCCCAAAGGTCGCATTTATAATCTCTCTACTCCTGAACGTCAGTCCATGAGGGATTATCTCAAGGAGAGTCTGGCCAAGGGTCACATCCGGCCTTCAGTTTCTCCCATGGGGGCAGGTTTTTTCTTTGTTGGTAAAAAGGATGGAGGATTGAGGCCCTGTATCGATTACAGGGAGCTCAATAAAATCACTGTTAAAAACAGATACCCGTTGCCCCTTATTCCTGACTTGCTGAATCAGGTCCAGGGGGCCTGTTGGTTCACCAAGCTGGATTTGAAGGGGGCATACAACCTAATCAGGATTCGTGAGGGGGACGAATGGAAAACTGCTTTTAATACCCCGGAAGGTCATTATGAGTACTTGGTAATGCCTTTTGGGTTAAGTAATGCTCCGGCAATTTTCCAAAACTTTGTCAATGACATTTTTAGACCATTTATTGGGAAATTTGTAATTGTCTATATTGATGACATCCTGATTTTTTCTGCAGACTGGGAAAGTCACGTATCTCACACCAGGCAAGTGCTGGAGGTGTTGCGTGAAAACAAGTTGTTCGTTAAAGGGGAGAAGTGTACCTTTGGTGTTCAGGAAGTGGCCTTTTTGGGATACATTCTCACCCCTTTTTCTTTCAAAATGGACCCAGTTAAAGTACAGGCCATTGTGGATTGGGTGCGACCTTCCTCTTTGAAGGCGCTCCAGCGATTTCTGGGGTTTGCTAATTTTTATCGTAAATTTGTCAAAAATTTTTCTGTGGTAGCCAAACCCATTACGGATTTGACTCGCAAGGGGGCTGATCTGGTCAATTGGCCCCCTGCAGCTATTGAGGCCTTTGAAAGGTTAAAGCAGTGTTTTATGAATGCTCCTGTGTTGGTCCAGCCTGATCAAAGTAAGCCTTTTGTAGTTGAGGTGGATGCGTCTGAGGATGGTGTGGGGGCTGTACTGTCCCAGGGGTCTTCCACCTTAACTAATCTTATGCCATGCGCCTTCTTCTCCCGCAAGTTCTCTCCTGCCGAGAGGAATTATGACATTGGTAATAGGGAGTTACTTGCAATCAAGTGGGCATTTGAGGAATGGCGTCATTTTTTAGAAGGGGCAGTTCACCGCATTACGGTCCTCACGGATCATAAGAATTTAATGTTTTTAGAATCGGCTAAGCGATTGAATCCTAGACAGGCGAGGTGGGCTTTATTCTTTACTCGTTTTGATTTTTGTGTTACCTTCAGACCCGGGAGCAAGAACGTTAAGGCCGATGCCTTATCCCGAAGTTTCAAGGCGTATCAGCCTCCTGACGTCCCTCCTGAGCCCATCCTGCCAGCTGATATCATCGTGGCCGCTACCTCATCTGACCTCGCTTCTGAAATCTCGGCAGGACAACATCTTGCTCCCATTGGTACCCCCAATGACAAATTGTTTGTGCCGGCTCATTTGCGATTGCAACTGCTGGGTGAGTGCCATAATTCTGTTTTGTGTGGACATCCTGGCATCAAT